>PVIH01011745.1:0-67453 GCA_004025045.1 Sigmodon hispidus | reverse complement strand
CGAATCCGCCCCTCAGAGACCCCTGCAGTTGGTTTGCTCAGTTCACTCAGTTCAGGGTCGCAGTAGGGCTCCTAGTAGATTCCCTGAGCAGCAGGAGCTGCGGGTGTGGCCAGGTGCAGAGTTCAGCTGCCCCTGCTCCAGAGTGCGCTGGGACGCCGCAGAGAGCACAGGTCCCGGTGGCGGAACCGGAAGCAGTGTCGACACTATTATTTTTTAAGCATTTTTCTTATAGCATTTTACATTAACTTATAGAAGGATTAACCAGTTCATCTGTCTTTGGACTCTGTAAAGCATCTAGGAATAAACTTTTCTTTATAAAGCTTGAATTTAACAGAGCTTTACTAACTTTGTGATTAGAAAATTTCCTCAAAGTATGTTTAAAATGTCATTGTACAGACAGGGGTAAAGGTTGCTATATAGTGGAGGTACTTTTTAGTATGTAAAGGAAGGTTGTATTACTAAGAATGTGTTGGGATGCTAAAAAGTTTTGCTAGGTGTCAAGTATAAATAAATCCTAGATAGAATAAAGACTCATAAAATATTAAAACATAAGAGGAAAAAGAGAGGTATATTTTAACTATCTGGGAATATATTAAATCTTAAGTAAATCACAATCTTGAAGCCAGCAGAGAAAAAGTTATATACATATATATATTTGCCTATATAAAATAAATATAATAAGCCATAGACAAAAGTTAATAAGTAAATGAAAAACAAAACACTGGTGTAACTGTAATTTGTACAACAAAGGTTAGCATCCTTAATGTATTAAGACTTCATATAAAGAAATAATAAGGATTAGAGAACTCTTTAGAAAAGTATAAAAAAGTATACAGATAGACAGTGGACAATATAAAACATATAAATGGACTAACCAAAGATACTAAGTTTGTATCAGCAGTTGCATAAATGGCAGTTTAATAGATTATGTTTGTATTTTGATACTGAGGGAATTTTTTAAAATGCTGTGGATCAAACACAAAGCCTCATGTGCATTAGACAAGTACTCCTATAGTGAGCATATACATCCATCCATACTCAGTTTTTTGCCTTTCCACTTCATAAAAATTTAAAGGAATCACAATTTTGCTATTGCTTAAAAAGGTAGGAAAACAGAAGTACGCTTCTGGTGGAAGTATAAACTGCTGCTGTATATGTTAACTTTTTGGAGAACAATATAACATCTTAAAAATATGAAGTTAGTATGATTCTTAATCCAGAAATTTCACTTCTAGGAATTTATTTTGAGAAAGCACTGCACCTGTGAGTGATCCCATTTGTATGTATAAGGAATAGGACACTAATTTCATTATTGCTTATATGTGCTTCCATGCTGTTTTATTTCCTTTCTTTCCTATACTGTGAAATGAGTGTAAGCTTCATGCATATTAGACAAGTACCATACCATACGGTTATATTTCCAACCTTGAATTGCTTCAATTTTTAAGTGTAAATATATAATTAGTAAAAAATTAACTTTTTTAATTTAAAGAACAAAACATTGCTTTAAAATGCACACACACTGGTCAAAAGTGCAATCTTATAAAGTTCTCTATTAAACTGTAACTATAAGGAAAGGTGGGGAAACAGAAGAAGGAACCAAAAGATAGTTGTAGAAGATTTCTGGCCCAGACTTTGTGGTCTAGTCCAGAGGTTTGGATCCATTCTCTGCCCCACTGCTGCTTAGGCCCAAATAATCACGCAGACCTTTGTATTATTTTTATGCTGATTGACCTAGGGCCTAGGTAGATTGCTAGCTAGCTCTTCCTCTTAAACTAACCCATCTTGTTCAGCCAGGCTTGAGACCTTTTCTCAGAGTGGCATTTGAACTTCTTTCCCCTGCCTGTCGCATCTCTGCAGCATATCTGTTCTGAGATGTTCCCAAAGTTTTCTTAGTCTGGTAGCCCTGCCCACATTTCCTGTCTGCCTTCAGCCAATCAGCATTTTTATTAAACTAGTAGGCAGGACAATTATTTACAATGGAACAGAATACAATCCCACTGCAAAAGGTATTCAAAGGGAAAGGGCTATTAGTGGAAGTTAACCTAGACTAATGCGGAATTTGGGATCTTCAGCTGTCATATCATAGACAGTTGCTGTCACTCTCAATATTGTGTTTCTACCACAAATGTCATTCACTTGAAAAATTAATTGATGTATTTTGTTTCTCAGTGAATGGAGAAAGATCCATAAAGTTTTAAGAAAAACATTCCTAGCATCTTAGAAACTTCATTTTTCTCAGTTATCTCTTTATTTTCTCAAAATATTTCTTCATACGTTTTGTAGATTTAATTTTCACTCTAATAGAAGCCACCTGGCCAGATTAGAAATTGCAGGATACAGAATGACAAATCTTGAGTGATGTGACTCATGTGGTCTCTAGAGAAGCAAATTACAAAATACTGATTGCTGAGGGCTGGTGATTGATAGAAGAAAATGGGGAGGTGGGATGTTTGCATATACTAAAAGTTATAGGACAAAATGTTAGGAGACAAAAAAGTTTATGAGGTCTAGCTATAGCAGAACAGCTATAGTACTTGAGTATATACTGAGTACCTGAAATGTGCAGAGGAAGCTGATCTTAAGTGGGTTCACTGAAGACATATAGAAGATAACTACATGAGCTGATGACTGTAGTGATAAGCTTGACTACAGGAATGAACTTTTAAAAGTATAAGTATACTAAATCATTGTATTGTTTACCTTAAATAGGTTTTATTTGTAGTGCCTCTATAAAATTGAAAAAATATTTAGAAATAATATAAAAGGCTGAGGTATGGCTCCTTAGTAGAGTGTTATGTGCAAGGCTTGGAGTTCAATTACTAATTCTGCATTATTTAAATTGATGTTATATTGTGAAAGAAATTATATATTTATTAGTCATTCAGAGGGAGCTAGTCTTTTTTCATGTAAGATTTTGAAAATACTGCTTTATTTTATGTAAGCTAAACTTATATTTTTATTGTTGACTGCAACGTATGTGTTCATATAAAATACCTGACCTAAATTGAAAAGTTTTTATTTTAACTTTTAAAAATATAATATTTGACTTACTTTTTCTTTTTTTAGATAACCGGGAAAAAGGCATATACTACAAGCCAACAAATTTATCAAGCCATTAAGTCATTGTGGACAAAAAGCAGTGAAAAAGAATCCCTCCCAGAACCAAAGGGAGAAATTAAGGTAGAATTAAATAAACCAAAATGTAAAAGTAGGTATTTATTTTTGGTTTGAGTAAGCATTGACTTATATTGATGACACTATAGAGAGGTCAGGTCAAAGATAAAGTGGAAGTAAATAAAAGACTCCCAGTAATTGGTGTAGTACAATTTTATATTCTTTTAGTAAAATAATTTGATTCTGAAGAAAATAATCTGTTTTTGCTAAACAGGTAGGAAGATCTGATGAAATACATACTAAAGCACCTGACTTGAAACATTCAGTGACTTTTCCAAAAGAACTTGCCTCAGCAACAAAGATTAAATCAAAATCTACTGCAGGTTTGTTTGGATTTTTTTCAATTTTATTAAATAATTTTAGGGTTTTTTTATAGTTGATACCTTGAACTCATGTTTTCTCTCTTATATGTATGCTTTAAATATCATTTTTGATTATGAGGGACCTAGATGCCTGAGGTTTTTCTTTTTAAATCACCATGTAGCTGTAATACAAGTCTCCATGTGTGTGGGTATAGAGGAGTACTGTCAGTATGATTGAGTGAAGCATTTAATATCACTCCATAAATGTGAGCTATTTTATCAGGAGGAGGAAAGTGTACCTTTCAGAGTTCTTTCAACTGACAGGTATGAGTCACACCTACATAAAGCATATCAGCTTCCATTTCTCATGCTATTTTCCTGTCAGTCTCCTGTCACTCAGTTTCCACTATTTGTGGTTTTATTAAATTCAGATACCTGGAGAAATTGCAACATTAAGTAATACATGCAGCACTGACTGTTACAACTTTGCTAGTATTCACTATTAACAGTACTTTGTGGGACCAAAAAGGGCTAGTTATGCTTTCTAAAGAAATCTTATCATGACCAAAAAGAATGTAGCCAAATGTTTAAAACTACCTTAACAGTCTATTCACATAAACCCATCTGTCACAGATTTGCATAGACTTACTTTTCTGTACAATGTGAACGATTCAACCCATAAGCTGCCTCATTTCAAAGGAAATATACCAGATTCAGAGGTGGAAAGATGGGAATAATACTGTGATCCAGCCTTTATAAAGCCTGTATTATGATATAGAGTGCTTATAACTATTTTATTTAACCAGAAATACAAAGCAAAAAAAACCCATCTCTGATGTATTGGAAATTATTTCCATTTCATGGTGGAAACAGGTTTTTTTTTTTCCAAATTGTATAACTCGTCAGTAGCAGAGTCATATTTCTAGGTCATCTTCCTGTTGCCACAGTCTAACCTATTCCCATTGTATATAGTTCTTCTAATTTACAACCAGGATTTAGTCTCTAATATCTTTCTCCTCTTACTCTTCTTTTAATCTCCATCTGGTGATAGAGTATGAGTCATGACTGTAACCCAAGCAGTTAGGAAGCTGAAACAGAAGACTTGGGGATTGGAAGCCAGTATAAGCTCTTATTGAATGAATTCCTATCCTACTCTGGCATACATACCAAGGCCCTGTTCAAAAGAGCAAGATGCTAATAACAATATTATAAAACCAAGAAGAATTGTCACCAAATAGCAAAACATTATTTGAATAATTTTTTCAAAATATCACTTCATAACCAATTACTTTTTGTATGTGTATTGCATTCACATATTTTTGTCTTTGGCAGGTTTTATTTTGTTTTGTTTTATTTTTGCTAAAGAGATTCATTTTGGTTATTAAGAAAAAAAAGTTATATTTTTTACCCATGTATCCCCTTGTTCAGGCTCCCTTCCCCCTCCCACACCTCCCAGTCACCGACTCTTCTTCGCATCAGTTTATCTCCTCCGCAGCAAGGGCAGGAGGTCTCAAGGTCCCAGTGTGGCTTAGCTGAGCATCCACTCCAGGCAGATCTGCTTTCCTCACCCCCACATCAAGACTGAGTCAGGTATTCCTCTGGAGGCAGTGGGATCCAAGGTGCCTGTCCAAGGTGTTTCAGATCACCAGCTATGCAGTGGTTGTGCATTGCAGCTTGTACTTTTTTGTTTAAAGTCCACCAATGAATGAGTATATCCCCTATTTACCTTTCTGGGTTTGTCATACCTCACTCAGAATATTCTCCAAATCCATTCATTTGCCCGCAAATTTTAGGATATCATTTTTTTCTTACTGCTGAGTAGTACTCCATTGTGTAGTTGTACCGCAATTTGTTACTCCATTCTTCAGTTGAGGGCCATCTAGGTTGTTTCCAGGTTCTTGCTATTATGAATAATGCTGCTATGAACATAGTTGAGCTAATGCCTTTGGAGGGTAAAAGTGCATCTTTATGGTATATGCCCAGTAGTGGTATTGCTGGATCTTTGGGGAGACTGATGCCAAGTTTTCTGAGAAACTGCCATACTGCATTTGCAGAGTGGCTGAACAAGCTTACACTCCCACCAACAATGGAGGAGTGTTCCTCTTGCTACCCAAACTCTCCGGCATAGGCTGACATCTATGTCTTTTACTTTAGCTGGTCTGACAGGTGTAAGGTGGTATCTCAAAGTTGTTTTGATTTGCATTTCTCTGATGGCTAAAGATGTTGGGCACTTTTTCAAGTGCCTTTCAGCCATTTGTAATTCTTCTGCTGAGAATTACATTTTTAGTTCTGAACCCCATTTTTGATAGGATTATTCAAGGTTTTGGACTCTAGTTTCTTGAATTTTCTATATATTTTAGAGATCAGTCCCCTGGCACTTGTAGGGTTGGTGAAATTCTTTTCCCATTCTGTAGGCTGTTGTTTTGTCCTATTGAAAATATCCTTGGCTTTATAGAAACTTCTCAGTTTCAGAAGGGCCCACTTGTTGATTGTTATTCTTAGTGTCTGTGCCACTGATGTTATATTTAGGAAGCGGTCACCTGTACCAGTGCATTGGAGGGTATTTCCCACTTTCTTTTCTATCAAGTACAGTGTGGCTGGGTTTATGTTGAAGTCTTTGATCCACTTGGATTTGAGTTTTGTGCAGGGTGACAGGCTTGGATCTATTTGCAGATTTCTACACACTGCCATCCAGCTATGCCAACACCATTTGTTAAATATACTATCTTTTTTTCACTGAATATTTTGGACCTCTTGTCAAAGATCAGGTGTTCATAGGTTTTTGGGTTAATGCCTGGATCCTCCCTTCGATTCCATTGATCCACAAGTCTGTTTTTAATACTGTAGCTCTATAATATAACTGAAAGTTGGGGATAGTGATGCCTCCTGAGGTTCTTTTGTTCAACAAAATTGTTTTGGCAATCCTGGCTTTCATGTTATTCCTAATGAAGTTGAGTATTGTTCTTTCACGGTCCATGAACTATTGTGTGGGATTTTGATGGGCAGTGCATTGAATCTGTAGATTGCTTTTGGTAGAATTGCCATTTTTACTATGTTGATCCTACCAATCCAGAAACATGGGAGAGCTTTCCATTTTCTGATATCCTCTTCAATTTCTTTCTTCAGTGATTTAAAATTTTTGTCAAATAGATCTGTTACTTCTTTGGTTATAGTTACTCCAAGGTATTTAATGCTATTTGCAGCTATTATAGAGAGTGATGTTTCCCTTATTTTTTTCTCAGCCCTTTTATCTTTAGTATAGGAGGGCTACTGATTTCTTTGAGTTAATCTTGTACTCTGCTACATTGCTGAAGGTGTTTAACAGCTGTAGAAATTCTCTGGTAGAATTTTGTGGGTCACTTATATCATCTGCAAATAGAGATAGCTTCAATTCTTCTTTTCCAAGTTGTATCCCTTTAATCTCCTATCGTTCTCTTACTGCTTTAGCTAAAACTTTGAGAACTCTATTGAATAGATGAGAGAGGACATCCTTATCTAGTTCCTGATTTTAGTGGAATTGCTTTGAGTTTTTCTCCATTAAGTTTGAGGTTGGCTCTTAGCTTTTTGTAAATCGCCTTTATTATATTTAGATATTTTCCCTTTATTCCTGATCTCTATGACTTTTATCATAAAGGAGTGTTGCATTTTGTCAAAGGATTTTTCAGCATCTAAGGATATCAACATGTGGGTTTTTTCCTTCAGTTTGTTTATGTGATGGATGGCATTTACGGTTTTTCGTATGTTGAACCATCCCTGCATTTCTGGGATTAAGCCTACTTGAGCATGGTGGATGATATTTTTTTATATATTTTTGTCTACGGTTTGCCAAAATTTTGTTGAGAATTTTAGCATCAATATGAGGGAAATTGGTCTGTAATTCTCCTTTGTTGCATCATTGAGTGGCTTGGGTATTAGGGTGATTGTGGACTCATAAAAGGAATTTGGCAATATTCCTTCAGTTTCTGCTGTGTGAAAGAGTTTGAAGAGTAAAGGTAGTAATTCTTCTTTGAATGTCTGGTAGAGTTCTGCACTGAAACCATCTGGACCTGGGCATTTTTTTCTTGGGAGGCTTTTTTTTTTAACTTTATTTATTTATTTATTTGCCTTGGTGTTTGCCTGGAACTGGAACTAGAGACAGTTGTTAGCTGCCATGTGGGTGCTGGGAATCGAACACGGATCCTCTGGAAGAGCAGACGGTGCTCTTAACCGCTGAGCCATCTTTCCAGCCCCATCTTGTGAGGCTTTTAATGACAGCTTCAATTTACTTCTACATTATAGGTCTGTTTAAGTAATTAATCTGGTCTTCATTTAATTTTGGTAAATGGTGCCTGTCTAAAAAGCTGTCCATTTCTTCTAGGTTTTCCCTTTTTTTGGAGTATAGATTTTCAAAGTATGACTTTAAAATTCTCTGGATTTTCTGGGGTTCTGTTGTTTTGTCCCCCTTCTCATTTCTGATTTTGCTGATTTGGATACTCTCTCTGCTTTTTTGGTTAGTTTGGATATGGGTTTATGTATCTTGTTGACTTTCTCAAATAACCAGCTCTTTGATTCATTGATTCTTTGTATTGTTCTTTTTGCTTCAATTGTATTGATTTCAGCTTTAAGTTTGACTATTTCCTGCTGTCTACTCCTTCTAGATGATTTTGCTTCTAATTTTTCTAAGGCTTTTAGCTGTGCTGTTTGTTCTCTAGTGTGAGATTTCTCTATTTTTTTCAGATAGGCATCTAGTACTATTAATTTTCCCCTTAAGACAGTTTTCATTGTGTCCCACAAGTTTGGGTATGTTGTGGTTTCATTTTTGTTAAATTCTAGGAAGACTTTGATTTCTTTCTTAATTTCTTCCTTGACCCAGAGGTGGTTCAGCTGAGTGATGTTTAGTTTCTGTGAGTTGGTAGGCTTTCTTTGATTTTTGATGTTGTTGAACTCTAACTTTAGGCCCTGGTGGTCCGATATGATACAAGGGATTATTTCCAATTTTTTTTGTATCTATTGATATTTGCTTCATGACCAGTTATGTGGTCAATTTTAGAGAAAGTTCCATGTGGTGCTGAGAAATATATATATATATATATATTCCTTTGCATTTGGGTAGAAGCTTCTATAAATATCTATTAAATCCATTTGCACTATAACTTTTGTTAGACTCCTTATTTCTCTGTTGAGTCTCTTTCTGGTTGACTTATCCAGGGATGAAAGTGGGGTATTGAAGTCTCCCACTATTAGGGTGTGAGAATTGATGTAGGATTTGAGCTTTAGTACTGTTTCTTTTACATAGTTAGGTGCCCTTATATTAGAGGCATAAATATTCAGTATTAAAATCTCCTCTTGACCAATTTTTCCTATGATGAATATGTAATATCCTTTTTGGCCCCTTTTAATTGATTTTAGTTTCAAGTCTACTTTGTTAGATATTAAGATGGCAACCTCAGCTTGTTTCTTAGGGCCATTTGATTGGAAAATCTTTTCACAACCCTTTATTCTAAGCCTGTGTCTATCTTTGTGGTTGAGGTGTGTTTCTTGTATGCAGCAGAAGGATGGCTTCTGTTGTTGTATCCATCTTGTTAGTGTGTGTCTTTTTATAAGTGAGTTGATTCCATCAATAATAAAGGATATTAGTTACCAGTCATTGATGTTTCCTGTTATTTTTGGTGGTAGCTTCTATGTATTTCCTTTCTCTGGGTTTTTTTCTATGGGGTTATTGATTGTTTGTGGTTTCATGGGTGTATCTGGGGTCCTTAGGTTGGAGTTTTCCCTCTAATGCTTTCTGGAGGGCCAGATTGGTAGATAGGTATTGTTTCAATCTGACTCTGTATGGCAGTAAAAACCCGCCGTGAGATATGTTTTAAATGGGGTTTATTTTGTGAAAATCACTTACAAAACAGAGACGGTTTTAAGAGAAAATGAAAGGATAAAGTTGCAGCGGGCCGGAGCGTTTCTAAGGAAAACTCCTCATCCCCACACCGTACGTCTGAACTCCCGCACCGCTGGCCCGAACTGCGCACCCAGTCAGGAACTCTCAGGAGAGAATGCCAGCTTCCTGTCCTGATCCTCTCCCTCGAAGGTCTACTTCTGGAATCCTTTCCAGTTAACCACACCCTACTCGTCTCCAGTCCTCTGATGCGATCGTTCACATATATAGTTCCTGATTTCCTGCTACAACTCTGTCATGAAATATCTTGTTTACTCCATATATGGTGATTGATAATTTTGCTGGAAATAGTAGTCTAGGTTGGCAGCCATGCTCCTTTAATGTCTGACCTAGCCCTTCTTGCTTTCATCAGTTCCATTGAATAGTCAGGAGTTATTCTGATGGGTCTGCCTTTGTAAGTCAGTTGGCCCTTTTCTTTTGCAGGTCTTTCTTAAAATTTTTTCTTTGTGCTGGATATTTTGTGGCTTGATTATTATGTTTTGAACGGGCTTTTTTTTGGGTCAAATCTATTTGGTGTTCTGTAATCTTCTTTATAGGAATCTCCTTTAAGTTGGGGAAGTTTTCTTCTATGATTTTATTGAGTACATTTTCTGTGCCTTTGAGCTGCTATTCCTCTCCTTCTTCTATTCCTATTATTCTCAGGTTAGGTCTTTTCATGGTGTCCCAAATTTCCTGAACGTTTTGTGTTATGACTTTTTTGGTTTTAGTGTTTTCTTAGACTGATGTATCTGTTTCCAGTACTGAGTCTTCCACTTAAGAGATTCTCTCATATCTCTTGGATTCTGTTGGTTATGCTTGTATCTGTAGTTCCAGCTCTTTTCTTCAATATCTCTATTTTCACCTTTGCCTCATTTTGTGCCTTTTTTATTTCTTCTATTTCACTTTTTAGTTCCTGGAATGTTTCTTTCATTTTTTGGTTTTCTTTTTTTTGTTGTTGTTGTTTTGTTTTTTTTTTCCAGGATTTGTTCATCTCTTCCAATTTTTTGTTTCTTTTTGGGAATTTTTTATATCCTCTTTGAAGGCTTCAATAATCTTCATAAAGGTGTTATTGCTGTTGTTTCCTTCTGTTTCCTCTTCATTGTTCTGTTCAGGTCTTGTAGTTGTAGAACCATCAATTTCTTCTGGTGTTGCCTTGTTGTTCTTTATATTGCTATATGTATTCTTGTACTGGCATCTGTCCTTGGCTTCAGTAGTTCACAATTAGTCAGCTCTTAGTCAGTTGTGGCTAGAGGGCTTATGTGTCTCCTGTCTGCTCTGAACAAGTGGTCTGTTCAATCTTTGACCCTGCTCTGGATGGGGAAGGAGTTTCAAAGCCCTGAATATTTTTAATCATTCTTTTCTAATCAAGATAAGTTATACAACTTTTAGACTTTCTCTGAGTAACCTACAGTTGAACCTCTTTACAAACGATATAATATATGCCGTCATTTTCTAAATGTCTGTCAATTCTTTACCAGCTATCTTGGTGATGGTTATACAAAACACAGCTTAAAATATGATTCAGATATTTCCCACCTAATATTTTTTCTAATTTACCTGTGACCTGGAACCCTTTTCTTATCTTAGATGATATGGTACATGATGAGCATTCTAAGGAGACTAGCAGTGGGAAAAGAATACCAGTGATATTTATAGTCATATGTCCTAACTCATGCTATTATAAATAAGAATATCATATTCTGCATTGCTTTCATTCAAGAGAATGAAAGTTCAAGACCAGCATTTCATGATGGCCAGGTTCATGTGCAGTCTTTTTTCTGGATTCTAGGCAATTGGTGTCTTGTATCCTCACATGGCAGAGAAGAGAACCAATCATATTGTCAGGACTCTTGCTAGGTGCAAATTCTACCCATAAAAACTTCATTACCTCATCTAATCACGCCTTCTTTCCTAATACCATCTCATTGGTGGTTAGTGTTTCAGTATAACAATATATCTTTGAAGGTTAATTATTTCAACCTTAGAATTTAGCATTTCAAATGTATCATGAGTTTCTATGACATGAGAACATGGGAAAGAGTAGTAATTATGATCACAGGTTTTAGGATGAGACTTGAAGGTGAATACCAAACCCAGGATTTGAATGGTTCTATTATCTGAGCAAGGTAATTATCATCATTTAGGTTCAGCTTTCCCATCCACAATTCCGTTTTCTCATCCACAAAAAAGTAATAGCTCTCACATGTTTGCTGTGAGGGTTAAATTCTGTCTCTCTTTCTCCTTCTCCTCCCCTCTCTCTCCCCCTATCTCCCCCCTCTCTCTTTCTGTCTCTCTCATACATGTACACATACACACACACACATGCACACACACACACACACACACTCTCTCTCTCTCTCTCACACACACACACACACACACACACACACACACATACACACACTGACACAGGGTCTCAATATGCATTCCAGACTAGCCTTAAACTTCTGAAAGTCCTCCTGCTTCAGCATCTTCAGTGCTGAGTGAAGCCTCTATCCAGATAGATGATAGGAAAAGTGCCACAGAAAATTCTGGGCTTTAACATTTTAAGAATTTCTAAGGATTACAGTTCTAAAGGTAGAAGAGCCTTTCTAATTTAGGAAATTTAAGTGAACTAAGTTTTTGATCAGATTGTGGACAAGAATATAAATTAAGAGTGTAAGTAGAGGTATTAAAGAATGTAGGAAATTTATACACAATATTCAGCAAGTCTGAAAGCAGATGACATAAAATTATTTGCCACATCCTTACTAATATTTATTTATGCTTAATATACTTTTCTTAGAGGGATGCCACTGGCAGTGGATAATCCCATAACTAGGCCAATAGAGGCAAAATTAATTGGGTTCAGTGGATTATTTAAGAAAGAAAGGAAGGGGAAACTTGAAGTGGGAAGGGAGTTATATCAGGGAGAGGGCCAGGAGAAGGTGAAGGGAGGGAGTGGGGAGTGGATATAGTTAAGATACATCACATGCATCTATGAAGGCTACTGAGGATAGAAAGGTTTCTTAGGCTTCAAAAGAGGGCCCCAAACATGCACATATGGGCAGCACTAACAGGACTTAGTGACTTATTACAAATAAATGAATGAATGAATAAACAAATAAATAAATAGAAGGACTGGAGAGTTAGCTCATCAGTTAAGAGCACTGGGCATTGGCTGCTCTTTATTGTTATTTTTAAATTTTTATTTAATGGCTAATAAAATTCTTTAAAATATCCCCCATGGTACCCCCTTCTCCTTCTCCCACTCCTTCCCGACTTCTCCCCACCCCACCCCCTCCACTCCTCAGAAAGGATAAGGCCTCCCTGGAGTAGTCAACACATGCTAAATACCAAGTTGAAACAGACCCATCCCCTACTCCCTGTATCAAGGTTGAGCAAGGCATCCCATCATAGGGAGTAGGCTCTAAAACACCAGTTCATGAAACTGGAATAATTCCTGGTCCCATAGCCAGGAGGCCCACCAACAGCTTGATCTATGCAACTATCACCCTCATTCAGAGAGCCTCATTCTCTCATGCAGGCTCTCCAGCTGTCAGTGCAGTGTGTGTGAGCTCCCATTACCCTGGGTTAGCTATCCCTGTGGTTTCTCCTTTGTACTCTTGCTCCTCCCCCTGCTCCTCTAGTTTCTCCTCTCTCTCTTCAACTGAACTCCAGGAGTTCCATTAAGTGCTTGGCTGTGAGTGTCTGCAACTCCTTCCTTCAGTTATTGCATGGCAGTTCTATGATGACAATTAGGGAGTCATCAATCTGACTACAGGGCAAGGCTAGTTCAGGCACCCTCTCCAGCATTGCTAGGAGTCTTAGCTGGGACTTCCTTGTGGGTTCCTGTGAATTTCTCTAGCACTAAGTTTCTCCCTAAACCCATGATGGCTTTCTTTGTCTGTCAGGATATCTCTCTTTCTTTGCTAACCCTCTCCATTTTTCCCCCAAGTCCACCTTCTTGAACCCTCAGGCCCACCTCCTATCCTCTCCCCTCGACACCCCACACAGTTTACGCAGGAGATCTTAACCATTTTCCCTTCCTGGGGAAATCCATGTGTATCCCTCTTAGAGTCCTACCCTCTACCTAGCTTCTCTGGCATTGTGCAATGTAGCCGGTTCATCCTTTGCTCTGCTTTTAATATTCACTTATGATTAAATACGTACAGTGTTTGACTTTTTGGGTCTGGGTTACCTTATCCAAAATGATTTTTTTTTCTAGTTCCATTTATTTCTCTACAAATTTCTTGATGTCAGTGGTTTTTTTATCTTCTGAGTAGTACCCCATTGTGTAGATGTACCACAGTTTGTTAATCCATTCTTCAACTGAGGGGCATCTAGGTTGTTTCCAGGTTCTTGCTATTACAAATAATGCTGCTATGAACATAGTTGAGCTAATGTCCTTGTGATGTCTTTGAGCATCTTTTGGGTATATATGACCAATAGTGGTATTGCTGGGTACTGAAGTAGGCCGATTCCCAGTTTTCTGAGAAATTACCACACTGCTTTCTAGAGTGGCTATACAAGTTTATGTTCTCACAAACAGTGAAGGAGTGCTCCCCTTGCTCAGCATCCCCTCAAGCATAACCTGGTGGGAATGTAAGCTTAATTCCCAGCTCATATCTGTCTGTAACTCAATTTACAGGGGATCCCATGCCCTGTTCCTATTCTGGCTTTTGTGGATACTAGGCATGGATGTAGTATGCTAATAATCACACAGTAAACCAACCATTTATGATAACAATAATAATGATATAAAGTTGGGGACATATTTGGAAAGATATGGATGTTGGAAATGGGAGGCACATAATTTTCATGTATCATTGTGCACATGTATGAAATTCTTCCCACCCCTAGATGGAAAGCAATATCCAATCAGTGGCTACTGAGAAAAAGAAATTTCTTTCAGGAACAAGCCACAGATTATCTGATCCCTTGTGGTCAGCTCTTAAAATGTGTATATATGAGCAATAATGAACTATGGTGTGTGTGTGTGTTTCTGAAGCGTTTCTATTTTAGAAGTAGTTATAATAAAAGTTGTTTTGTGAAAAACAAAACAAGACAAACAAACAAACAAACAAAAAAACAAATGTTCAGATTAGTCACTGCAAAGGAAATGCCCATCTATCTTCCTAATGTTACTGATGGTGGCTTTTTAAATTGTGTTACCATGTGACTCTCTGAGGACCTGTGTAAATAAATGAGGACATTTATTTACATGGTACCTTTTCATGTCATAAGTAGCAAGGCACTTAAATAGTGTGTATGTCTCCTTAGGCACAGGATAACAATCATCCAATATGTTTAGGTATTGACACTGAGAATTGGTCCAGTGGGCAATGCATTTATGAATGATTTACATGAATATGAACAAAAATAATGGAATCCAGATTTGGTCTGTATCAAAACTGAAATATAAATTTAACTTGGTATCTATCCCTCATTGGGTTTGGCAATGTGTGTGTGTCCCACCAGGAGAATGAATAGCTTTGCCCAAAGGAAAGCTATTTCCCCAGACATTAAATAATTATATGAATGAACTACTAACTCTATTCATCCATCTGTGAGAAAAAAAGCTCTTCTCTAGATGTGTACACCTTGGTGTGGGAGCTACACAAGTAAAATGATGAAAATGAGATGGGAAGATGATATATGGGCTGGATAGATGGCTCAGTGGTTAAGGGCACTTGTTATTCCTTCAGCTTATAAGTGCCTGTGAGTCCAGCTCCAGGGAACACAGCACCCTCTCTGGCTTCCACAGATACTCACACATAGGTGGTGTACACATACACATAAAATAAAATAAAAATAATAAAAATGAAACTTCAAGAAAAAGACTACTGACATCAATTCCCTCATTTTAATATTGTTTAATATTAATATATCTTAATACTATGAAACTTCAAGAAAAAGATACTACTGACATCAATTCCCTCATGTTAATATTGTTTAATATTAATATATCTTAATACTATGAGAAAACTGGATGAAACATTCATAGAACCTTCCCATAAACCCTTTTTTGAAATTTCAAAAAAAGAATAATGGCTTTTTTAGTCTCTGTATCTCTGTAGATCTCTATATTTATAAACCAAAATTTATGTAGCCACAATTTTCACTCAAAGAAGACAGAAAAATCGTGTGTGTGTGTGTGTGTGTGTGTGTGTGTGTGTGTGTGTAACAATAATTTTAAAAGAGGTCATGAATTTGAGATGGAAGTTTCCATGGGAGGAGTTAGAGCGGTGGTGGTGGTGATGGTGGTGGTGGTAAAAATGATATAAATACAGTACTCAGAAATAAAAATTTGAGTAAACAGAATTCTCAAAAATGAAGAAAAGTTTTAAGAAAATTTCAAAACATAAAAATAGTTTTAACAATTCACATTATTGAGCAGTGACTGCCTCCAGGTGGCAGTGAGGATGCATTTGAGTAAAGCTGAGAAGCACAAAACTAGTAGCATTTCTTTACCCCCTTTTAGACCCTTTCCAAAAGGTTTTTTAAGTGAAAATTAAAGATGTAGTAACATATAATTTTATTTAGATACTTTAAAATATTATCTAGCAACCAAATTATATTTTATTTAGCTATTTTAAAATATTATCTAGCAACAGAATTATTACCTACTACAATTTTTAAGTAATGCTAGTTGAAAATACCTTAAGATAATCTGTAAGGTAATATGAAAACATTTATGATTTCTGTTGGTAACAAAAATGTAAACATAATATTCTTGTGGTTTGTCACCTACATTTACTACTGAAAAAAATGTTCACTTTTTTTTAGGAATAGTGATATAATTTTTCTTAATCTTACTTGATAGATCACTAGTCTTATCATAAACCCCCCAAAGGACCTCAGATTAAAAATCTCTTAATGTATGGAGAAAAGTATTAATGTCATGAGTAGTGCTTATAACACGATTAAGACTTTTAAATATATATGGTCATAATATCATATATAAGTGTCACACTTTATAAAGTAGAAAATATTTTTTGAAATATAGGCATATAAGATACATCATTATGTTCGTCATTTATTTCTACCCTTTGTTTTAATCATAAAACTGAAAATAAAATTTTTCTGTGAGCAAAATGTATGGCTCCCCAAAATTATAAAATCATTTATATTTCAGACATTAAAAAACTTAAAAATGAAAATAATTGATAAATGTACTTTCCTGAGACTAGAAAATTTAAACCTTTGTTGTTGAATAAATGACTGCTTTGATATTTTAAGATGAGATACCCTAACCTTTATCATTTTTTATGTAAACTTTCTTTCCTAAAGAATAAAAAATACTTTTACTATTTTGTTGTTTCCTGCCTACTTACCATGCACAAAGTAGTATATGCATCGTGCTGCTTCCATTATCTTATCTAATGCTGAAATATGTTATTGTAACTGCACTAACTTCCATTTTCAGAAAATCCAGGACTCTGTAGGCATCTGACAAGCTTTGAATCAGTCTGGCTCCCCTACTTAGCAGCTGAGTGATAGTAGTCAAATTAATCTCTCTAAATTAAAATCTCTTTATCTGTCAAATGTGAATAATGCAGTCATATATTGCTTAATAACAAGGATAGATTCTGATGAATGTGCCATTAGATGATTTCATTATTGTGGAAACACAGCTGTGTGTGTACACAAGCTAGTTAGCATAGATCCATATGCAATGTGGCTTATATTAATGTAACCCAAATGTGTGATACATTGGACTACATCTTGCCTGGCACACAATTAGCTTGTCAAGCTAACTTTTAAGTCATACTATCAAATCTGAGAATCAGTTTTCAAACTCAAGTGTAGCAACAAGTTTCTGGCATGGACTTTATAGACTAGCCCTGAGGTTTGGACCAATTAGCAACCCCGTGACTGAGCTAATGATCACACAGAAGCTTACATTGAATTTATACTGATCAACCTGTGGCTAGGCGTATAACTTGCTACCTCTTAACTCTTATACTAACCCATGATTAGCCAAGTAACTTAGTACTTTAGTACCTGGAGCAGCATTCTGGCCTTCTTTTCTCTGTATCTGTTGGTGTCTCTCTCCAGCTCTTACTCTTCCCAGTTTTCTTAGTCTGGTAGCCGCATCCACATTTCCTGTCTGCCTTCTGGCCAATCAGTGTTTTATATTAACAAAGTAGAGAATTATTAAACTCAACTATTTCACTTGTCTACTTAAAATTGCCCATCAACTTAAACTAAAAGTGACTCTGAACTAGCCTGCACTCCTCTTCTCTCACTCACTGACACCTAGTTGTCTCCTGTATTTCAGCCATATTGTATTGGATCCTCACACTTCCTTGCCTTCAGCTCATTCTGGAAGTCACTTCTCATAGATATCTACAGAACACATGTCAACATGTGCCTTGATTCTTTCTTCAAATATCACCTTTTAAAAAGGCCTTTCTAAGCCATTTTAATTAAAATTGGAAATTACTCGAACACTTGATATGCCCCTTTGTGATTTTGTGTTCTGCATATCAACTAACCATCACAGGATTGTACTGTGTACTTTACTTACCTTGTTTATCTCACTCATGTTAAGTTTGTATTAAAGAGATTTTGTGCTTTCTTCACTGCTGTATTCCCAATACCAAATATAAATGTCTTCTTTTTCACTTTAATACTTTATCAGGAACTTCACAATTTATACCTGACCCTAAACTCATGGATCACGGGCAGTCTCATCCTGAAGACAAAGATATGTACAGCACTAGAAGCTGAAAGACACTGCAGTGGGAACCTGCATAGAGAACCGCAAGATGTACCATGTGACAGTGGTGAAAAAAATCATGTATGGGTAACTGACAGAGTGTGACTAGAATTTTTTCCATGACATTTTCCAATAAACAGTTTGGCCAATGATACAAGTGGTTAAAAGGCAAATTAATGAATCCAGCACAAGTAACATTAAGAGATTGATGAGGCAACTAAAGTAGAAGTACTGGGAGTATATTTCATGACTTCTAAGAGAATTTATTAGAAAGCAAAATAAAGTGAGGATATAAATGTCAGTAAGACTTAAGATCTGAAAATATGCATATGTAAATATACATATCCATATTTATACATATGAATCTGCTTCATTTTTCCCAATTATTGACAGTTAACTTAGAATGGTAGACAGAAGCATGTGTTTTTTCCCAAAGCTGGAATAAAATATTCATATTTTGTGGCACATGAATTTGGATTTATGTCTTTGTTTCATTTAGTTTAACTACTCTTAAATGCCTGAAAACATCTGTTTAAAAGGACCATATACTAAATTATCCTAGCACTGCTTAGCAATTTTCTAGTGCTTCTTGTGTATTGTGCTGCAGTGTTTCATTTTTCTCAGGCCTCTGAAGCCCATCAATGTTGTCTGTTTTCTATTACATAGAATAGAAATGTATAGTTCTTAGATCTGACCATTCACAACCAGCCCTCTGACTTCTAGACTTACTCTTTGCACTCATTTTTCTCACCCTTTCCTAATACTAGTGTTTCTTCTCAGATTCTTGATTTTCCAATTTTACAGGACTATATTTCATCCTGTTTAACCTTCAACGTTTGGTTTCTCTTTTCATTCAGTTCTAGCTCTTAACTGGTAAACAGATTTAGGTAAGTTTGTTTGTTTGTTTGTTTAAAGAAAATCCAAAGCACCATAGAAAAAAAAGATAAAACACAACTCAGCCTCTTGTGTCAAATTGTCTTTTCTCTTGAGTTTTCCCTATAATTTATGTACATCTTTTAAAAGCTATGAATGTGTAAATTAAGTGAAACAAGTTGATTGTCAATAATATTTTAATGAGTATTACAACCATTGAGTTGTTACTTATTTAGGAGGCTGGCAAGTATTGTTTGATTATTAAGGATGCTTCAAACCTTAGACACTCCAAATACACTGCCTGGAGTACTTTAAAATGGGCCCTCCCTTTTTTTACTGCATCATCATCTGACATGTTGATGAGTGCAGACCTTGTTTTCTACTTTGCTGTCAATTAAGTTACATAATCAGATAAGCACAAAGCTGGAGAAATGGCCTATCAAGTAAAAGTGTTTTTCCTGAAGCCTGATGACCTGAGTAGAGCCCTCAGACCCACATGGTGCAATGAGACCTGAATCTACAGGTTATCCTGTAATCTGCACACACAGGCAGTGACATGCTCATGTGCACACATGACGGATACCTTTTCATTTGGTATTTCAATACAGGACTTTAATGTATAACAGCTTTGGCTGTTCTGGAACTAGCTCTGTAGACTAGGCTGGCCTTAAACTCACAAACATTCCCTTGCCTCTGCCTCTTGAGTGCTAGGATTACAGCTGTGTGTCACCACTGCCCAGCTAAATAAATGTTTTGAAGTAAACATAGGCCCTTATTTTTTTTTTTCGTTTGCTTTTTTTGTTGATTTTGAGACAGTGTTTCTGTTTGTAACAGTTCTGGCTGTCCTAGAACTTGCTTTGTTGACCAGACTGAACTCAAACTCACAAAGACCCACCTGCCTTTGCCTCCTGAGTGCTGAGATTATAGGCATGCACACCACTACCCAGCACCTTATTTTTTTTTCTACCATGACTCCTACAATATCTCTAAAGAAAGTAGAATACAAATAGAAAAATTATAAGTGAAGGAAGATTATTCAGTGAAAAATAGATTTTTGTTAAGGCAAATAGTAAGGCATTCTGTATAATTTGTAGGGAATTTGTGTGAGCTTTCAAAGACTATAATTTAAAGAAGCCTTATATACAAAGCTAGGCAGCAAAATGTGATGAGTATCAAGAATTGTATATTAAGGACAAAACAGCATAACTTTAAAAAGTCTGTCTTTTCAACAAATTTAGGTTTTAAGTTACAACTCATATAAATTATAGTGTTATGTTTCATATGAATTTTTGTGTTATATTGCAATAGCTAGTTCTTTAATAGCAAAATTAAAACCATTTACTTATAGTGAGTTTCTTAAACAATGTTCAGAGAGTATGACAAATATTATACCCTTAGAAAGGGGGAGATAGTTTTAAAATAAATGTATCTCATGAGAGTGTAGTCAGGCAAATTTGAGAAATGTAAAGTCTGTTGAATGAAGTTTGGGAGTAGAGCCACTGATTTTAAATTTTATGCTTTAGTGATGGATGACAGCACTGGTAATATAAATATCATTGAAGTTGATATTTTAGTGATAGTATTGATGACAAGTATAATGTCACTGAAAATGATTTTAATGACATTAAAGGGTACAGCTAAATCAAGAGATATATATGAAACAGTAATACATATGTTTAAAGAATTTTTCTTATCCATTGTCAACATACCTAGTATAGTTACTGACAGTGTCCCAGCAGAGGGAGATAAAAGATAGGAATTTGTAAAATTAATAGAAGACAATGTAATTCCTTCCTCAAATTCATATCTAATAATGTGCCATTTCATAGCACATCAACAAATCTTGTGTGCAGAAGAACCATTAAAATGGGGCTGAGAGATGGTCTAGTGGGTCAAAGGTTTATCATGAAAGCATGGAGAACTGAGTCTGAATTTCTAGAAACCAAGGATTACCAAGCGTAGCAATACACCTCTATAATGTCAATGTTCCTACATTCTTAAAACAAGATGGGGTGTGAAGCTAGGATGACCCCCCGCCCAGAAGTTTGGGGTAGCTAGCCTGAGGTATTCAGTAGTGAAGAACAAGAAATGCATCTCAAGCTTTGATCACTACACATGTACTTGTAGCATAGATGTGCTCACACTCACACATTAATGTACCCACTTACATGTACATTCATGAAAGTTTTTAGGTATTAAAAATATATAGTGCCATGCATAAGACCAAGCCAGTCAAAATTCCAGCATAGATAGGAGAACCAATGCTGAGGTCCTACCCCCTATCCAAGCAGCTCTACTGATTGCTGCTAACAGAGGAAGAGCCACTTTCTCTTGGCTATGTGGTCCCTAGGAGGTTGCTCATATACTAGTGTGTAGCCTATACCCATGTGCATATGAGCAGCATTAATTAAACTCTATAAAAATAATATGAAGTTAGGAGTGAGAGCATAAAGGAGAGTTGGAAGAAGTAGTGGTGGATGGATGTGGTCAGAATACTTTGTATAGATAGATGTATAGAACAAAGACAACAACAATAGACATGGAAAACTGGGTAGGGAAAAGCCCAGGAGACATCAACACAACCCAAAGAACTACAGGCATTGAAGGATGCTGAAATTAGGAGAAACAATCTTTTTCAGGGAAGAGCACACCAACTGGTTATCAAATCCAAATGGTCATCCCTGAAAACACAAGTTAGACTATTCTGACTTAGTAGGTTGTACTTACATATTAAGAAATATGTAAGAACAGTTAATGAAAAGGGAGTCATAAACGTGAAAAAAAGCAAGGAGTGGTAGATGGGAGAATTTTGAGGGAGGAAAGAAAAGGGAAACTGATCTAATTATAATTTTAAAAAATGTAAAAGCAGAGAAAACTAAAGTCTAAAAAGTTAATATGTATTTTAATTATTTAAAACAACTTTGAAATTATAATTTCCTAATTCCCCTTTTCTTCCTGCAAATTTCATACGTTATGGCCTCTTTTTCCATTAGTTATTGTAATGCATGTTCATGTATCTGTCTATATGTTTATGTGTGTGTGTATATGTTTCTAAATATATAAATACAGCTTGCTCAGTCTGTTCATCATTTCTTTAAATCTTTAATTCTCATAAGACTAAAAGGATTAAGTTAGCACCAGCTAACAGGAATTTCTTTAAAATGTTAATTTTGACATGAAAGTGTTAATTACTTTCAGTCGTAAGGTAGTTTGAGGCCAGATGATGGAAAAAATATGGTTTGTGAAAAATTATCAAGTCCTTTATGGTATCACATGCAAAATTTGTGCCAGAACTTGATGATGAAAACTAGTTTATAGACTTTGTATTTTCAGTTATTTAACTTATTTAAGTGACATAAATATGCATCTTTAAGGTAAAATCAACTTATCAGTACAAGTTGTTATACTATAACAAATGAAACTGAAATTGTGCCATGTTGTCATGTTGGCTAAACATAGTTCCCTGAGTTCCAAAAATTATGTAACCTTGTGCTTTTTATTTGATACAAGAATGTGAAAACAGATTTTAAGATTTCAAAAAAAAAATTGCAACTCCATTTTCAATCAGCGTAATTATTATCTGACAATTTTCAAATGGAAAATTGGAGCTGAAATTTGATACTGAACTTAAAAAACATAAAGTTCATTTCCTTTTAGTAGGCTTACAGGTTTTATTCATTTTCCTAGGCTCGAATATCCCTCACTTCAAAATAGTACCATTCATGCCATTGCTTTTTGGTATCACCTAAATTTGTGAGCAACTATTTCAAGAATTAAGCATATTAAAAGTAAAATTAGAACCAAGATACTTGATGAGCATCTGAGAACTCACTGAGAATCTGAGCTGCTTTGAAGCCTTAGGTTTTCAGATAAATTGTCAGATACTCCACTAATTCTATGCTGTCATTTGATTTTACTTTTTAAATAAAACTTTAGTTTTTACATAAAAAGTGCAATCAATTCCCTGTCTAGCTTCCTCTCTTTTAACTTCTCTTGAACTTGGAACATCCTGGCTTCTTTACCTACTTGAGTTCTTAGGTCAGTAATCGCTGTTCACCATTTCCTCCTTGAAACTTCTTCCTTCTCATTTCTGCATTTCTTCTTACTCTTCATGCTTCTCTTGTTCTAATCTCTTAAAGGCTGAGACTTCTCAGCTTCTATTCTTTCTGATCTCTTCTCATTTTCTGTATGCTTTCATTTTTATTCAACTAGCTTCTAGCTTCAGCAACCATTTCTATGTTATTTTTCATATTATAGCCTCAATCTTTTTCTAGTATTGTAGACCAACTTATATTTCTTTCTTTTTTATTTATAAAATAGTCTTTTTCCCATTTATCCCCTTGCTACCCCTCCCTTCCCTCCTCCCAATCCCTCTCAATCAGTCTTCAGCCTCCCCTCTCCCCACTCCACTCCCAATCCCCTCCCCTCAAAGGGCAAGAAATCCCAAGGTGGATCAGTTCAGTGTGGTGCATCCACTCCAGGCAAGTCCAAATTTCTATCCTAATATCAAGACTGGGTTAGGTGTTCCTCTGGAGGAAATGGGCTGTGAGCTGCCAGCCCATGCACAAAAACACAGTCTGAACCCTCCCCTTGAGGCTCCACATACTACCCATGTCAGTGAACAGTTGCCTATATTTAGAAGGCCTAGCTCCTTTTTCCATACTAGACCTTATAATTATTTATTATTAAAAAGTTCTTTTTTCCATATATCCCCCTGTTTGCCCTCCCTTCCCCCTCCCAATCCCTCTAAGTCAGTCTTCAGTCTCCCTCCTCCCCAACCCCAAATCCCTTCCTTCAAAAGGGCCACAAGTCCCAATGTGGAGTCAACTCAGTATGGCACATCTACTCCAGGCAAGTCCAATTTCCTCATTCTAATATAAAGACTGAGTTACCTATATTTCTAATGAATATTTATATCTATTCAACATTTTAAAGTATTTCAATGTCATGTGTCTAAAACTGAATGTCTACCTTCCCCATTTATTACTTCTCAAATGTATTAATTTTTTTCTAATGCTATCATTTTCTTATTACACTTTCATCTTCACTTTCCCAAGATCACAATAACTTACTGGCCAATCAGCATACCGTCAACCTTCCTCTCTCTTCAGAATGTGTTTTGCTCACATGTAAACCAAGGAAAGAGCTTAAACAAGTAATATATTTAAGACTAGAAATAAGGTGTCATAGGCATACAATGTTTCCTTGATGACATCAAGACCTAGACTTTGCACACTGATCTCCTTAGCACACTTCAGAATCACAAGATGACTGTTGTACCTCCAGGGAACATGCTACATATCCAAAGTAAGAAGACATAGGGACAGGTATGCAGTATGAAAAGAGTACACCTGAGTCTTTTTATCAAAAGATTTCTGTGACTATCTAAACCAGAATCTATATAGCCACAGTATTCATGCAAAGGAGGTAGAAAATGTTTTTTTCTTGTGATGAGGAGGGCAAAATGTCAAATATTTGAAATGAATTTGATTTAAGTGTATATTACCTGATTATTATAGATCATCTTTCATTTTTGTCAGTCATCTTTTTGACAACTATTAAGTAGGTGTCTTAATGATACATGGATAGAAAATATGACTTTATTCATAATAAAAATGTGAAGAAAAAGAAAAAAGAAAAGTTCAGTAGCTCACCATTGCCTATAGAATTAAACCAAAACTTATTCCTATCTTATATCTTATATTATAATCTTATATTCTAGCCTTCCTTCAAATGTACATTTATGATATTACACTTGTTTAATGAACATGCTTGCTCTTTCTGTCTCTTCATTGCCTGTTCTGTTTCCTCTCAGTATGCCCCTTGGGCTTGTTTTACTCTACATTTTTATGTCCTACCTTTCCTCTCAGTATGCCCCTTGGGCTTGTTTTACTCTACATTTTTATGTCCTACCTAACCTTCAAGTATAATTTTACTATCAGTTTTTCAATCCTCCAAATAGAATTTATGAATTCATTGCAACCCCTTGTCTTTGGTATTTATAAGTACTATAAACTACACAATTTTTTAAATAAGTATTTTCTCACAGACAAATATCCTTGGTGGGCATCCCTGGTGTATTGCAGGGATTCACTCGTTTATGATGCTTGTAGATGGTTACATAATTCCAAAATAACTGTAACTCTGTAAAGCAACTATACCAGGAAGGATAGAAATGTGTAAAAATAGCAGAGTTCGATGTGATATCTTCTCTAACTATAACCAAAGAGCTCTAGATGTTCAGGGATGGAATGTAGTTAAAAGACAGTAGCAAAGAGGCAAACTTACTGAATGCTCAAGATAAGAAATCATTCACTTTTCACAAGAAAGGTCTTCAGAACTTAACATAATTATATAAAATGGATGTTAAACACTTTATTTACCTATTTCTATTTAAATATACCTATACTTCATCATATATGAAGCATAAATCCTTAAGAAAATATCATTTGAGCATTGCATTCATCTTAAATTTTATTATGTTAAGAGATGGAAATATAGCCATAGTAATATGATGAAATACAATTAATAAAAACTCCAAGCCCAGTCAGTGTAAGTGGTTTTGAATAATATAATTAATTAGATTGTTAAAATTTTTACTAGCCATTAGTGTTTAGTTTGGATAATGAGGAATTGACTGTATCTTGAAAAATCTGTTTCAGAGTCAAATATCTACAAGAATATTGTGCTCACTTGCTTTATTTCACAACATTTGATATCAGCTGTGATATCAAAGGTGTTTCTAAGGTGACATTCAAATGTTGAGGCCTATGTTGGGATGAGTTGCTACTAGGATTTTCATTCTTCCTCTGCAAGTTCCAGGAGATCTTCCATGTTGAATCGGAACAAATGCCAGCCTTCCTCAGAGGAAAGGTCTACAGCCCCTAGACGAGTATAATACTCAGCAGAATTCTGATTCCAAATGACAACAAGAAACTGCATAGCATTGCACTTAGTGTTGATGGCTATCTGTTTATAAATAAATAAATAAATAAATAAATAAATAAATATTGTTTTTATTTAACAGTATAGTCATTCTGATTTTACTGAAAGTCTACTATATATAATACTATATGTATATAATAACTCAAAATGCTATAGGTATTTTTAGACTAAAAGCATGTTTTTTATTATTGCAAGTCACAATGTGGGTCTATTTTATGAGTAAAATCACTTTCTACTCTCCCTCATGCTTACTTATCCTTGATGGCAAAAAACAAATATAATATGTTATAATATGTTTCTGCATTATAGGAGAATAAAATTTATTTAAATATAACTCTTAGAACCTGAGCTTTCAATTTAAAAATCCACTTTAATAAATGTTTGAAATACATATTGCAAAAAATGCTTTGTATAGGTGAATGCACATTTATATGCGTTTAGGGTACATATAAATATATGTATTTGTATATATATTCATGTGGTGATTGATCAGAAGGCAACTTTAGTTGTTATCCCTCAGGTTCTCCATTTTTTGTTTGAGATAAAGTCTCTGAGTGATCTGAAATTTCACTAAGTAGGTTAGGGTGGTGACCACTGAGCATGAGAGATCCAATAATCTCTACCTCTCACCTTGCCATTGCTGGAATAATAGTGTGACCACTACTCCTGGCTTCAAATCATCATGTTTGCAAGGCAAGCACTTTACCAACTGAGCAAGTCCTGGTGTTATATTTAATGAGTAAGACTAATTACCTAATCTATGCCTTGTTAAATAATACTTGATGAAGAAAAATATAATATACAGACTATCAATATTAACTGTAACACATACCTGACTCAGTCTCTTCAGCATATCAGCCCCGATACCTAGACCTATTAAATAGACATTGTGAAATAAGGCTGTACAGTGAATTTTTTTCACTTAACTAGTCACTTATTTTAATTTTAATGCAATAAAAGATTAAACTTTTTATAGTTGCCATATATTCTAATATATACCTAATGTGTTGAAACTGAACTCATGAAAGATTTAAATTATCTTTTATCTTATTAAAGCATGGTAACAATGGTAATACAAAGGAGACTAGTTTTATCTTAAAAATCCTTGGTGAATAAATAAGTCTCTGTTTTTGTATTCTTTCTTTTTGTTGAGAAAGGGTTTCACTGTCTATTGTTGGATGGCCTGGAACTTAAATTTTCGGAGATGCACCTGTGTCTGCATCCCAAATACAAGAGTTAAGGTGTGTGTCACCATGCTGACTGTCACTGCTTTTATAGAATAGGCTATATTTCTTAACTATGTCTATTAAAAACAAGCCTTAAGTATAAAATTATTTTAGAGATAAAAATAGTAGTTGAGTTTTGCATAGTTTAATGGCATGTGTTGATGAATTCTACTGAAATACTTTATAACTTGTGGTTGAGTCTTCACTGTACTACGATCCTAATCAGGTCCAAGAAATAAAAATGAGTTATCTGAATAACTTAAAAATAATATCTGTAGTACTTACATTAAAGTGTAACTTAGAAACTTTTAAATGCTTTCAAATACTAATGATTGTAAGTGTACCTTGATAATCTTCAGTGATGTAAAAATCTTCTAAGTGAAGCAGTTTGCCAATCCATGGGTCATATGTGTAGTAGTACATGGCAAATCCAATAGTTTTTACTCCTGCAAAGAGCAGAGGGGACAAAGAAGCTAATGTTAAATCATTAAAAGGTGTGTGTGTGTGTGTGTGTGTGTGTGTGTGTGTGTGTGTGTGTGTGACTTCAAACTGAATATGAAAGTGTCATTGCAGCTTTAGCTGCTAAAGCAATAGAAGTGGTTGTTGTATAAAGGTTCAGTACATAAATTTATAATGTAGAAAGGTTACTTTTCTTATAATTTAGCTTTAAAAGAAAGTAAATAGTTTGATACATGTTATAATTTTTAATACTTTTATAATCAGGATGACATGACAGTTATTTAAAAGTACACTGGGTTTGCATATTGTACGTCTCTGCTTAGTACTATTTGCACAATGTGTATTGATTAACTGTTAACTATACTTTCAGACATAGAAAATGTATTATATATAAAACTAGAAAAGAAATATTTACCTGATTCTGTTTGTTGATTGGATGCTTCAGCAATCAGGCAATAGAAAAGTGGATTGTCTCCAAAACCATCCCTGAATAAATCTGAAATGTCAATTCACATACAATATGTCAAAGTTTATAAGCGAACAAAGATGGCAAGATAGGAAGCAGCAGGAACACATCTTCCACCTGCACAACAGCTATGGTAATAAGTGACCTCTGAAGTGTGTATTTTAACATTTACAACTTTCAAGAGAGTCTAGCTAGTATCTGTTGTTCATTTTGGCTAGAGATAGCTATGCGTGTGATGTCAGCTATGTATCTCCCTTTGAATTTTCTAGCAAGTATCTGTAGGAATGACAGCTTGTATTTCAGGAATAGCTTATTGAAGCCTGGCTGATCATCAAGTGTCTTATTCTTAATGTACTGGAGTTTTATAAGTAGACTTCAATTCTGATTGATGAGATGAAGGCTTGGAGACTGACTGTCATTATTTCAGCCTCCACCAACTAAAGTGACTTCTAGGAAATTAAATAAATCTACTCTTGATTTGTGTTCTTATAGGAATCTCTCTCTCTCTCTCTCTCTCTCTCTCTCTCTCTCTCTCTCTCTCTCTCACACACACACACACACACACACACACACACACACACACACACCCTTCCCCCTTCTCTTTCTCTCTCTGTCTCCCTCTTCCTCTCTCTCTCACTGTCTCTCCCCCTCCATCTCTCCATGCTTTGTGTTTCTATGGGAATAGACACATGAGAGAAAGAGAGAATTTAATAAAAATTCAACAGTTTGTTAGTCCCTGCTACAAAAAAACCCCTACAATAATAATACACACTAAATGTTTAAATAAAATCAACAAAGTGCAAAAGAAGTTATTAATGGAAGAAAGGAAGGACAAAGAAAGGACATAAAATGGCAAAAGTGACTATTTTGAGTAATATAAAATATCACTTTATTAAAATACAATGATGAACATAGTGGATATTCTTTTTTATATTTTTCAGTGTGTGTGGGGGTGAGGTAGAAGAAGAAAACTGGGCAAGAGTTAATTCTTTCCTTCCACCATATGTGTCCTAGGAATCAAAATAAAGTTATTGGGTCTTTACTTACAGAGCCTTCTTCTAGAACTCAAATAAATAAATAAATAAATAAATAGATTCAACTATGTGTTGTTGTTATTTTTTTAAATAAGCACACTCTAGATTCAAAGAAATAAGTAGTTTGAAAATGAAAGAATGGAAAAAGCATGCAAATATAGATTTAAAAAAATCTTGGATAGCTATGCTATTATAAATTTATAGGTCAATGAAAAGGAGATTGGAATTATGTAATGTTAAAAATATCAAATCTTTATGAAGATAGAACATTTATACACATGTATGTAACAAAAATTACAACCTTGAAATAAAAGAGACAAATACTGATATAAGTGAAGGGAGAAAGACATAGCAATATACAAATACTATGAGACTTAAATGTTCCACTTTCAATAATGTATGTAACAAGAAAAAAAATAAGGTCATAGATTAATGAACAGTATTAGAAACCCACTGAACTTAATTTGTGTGTTATTTCTTTTCTGTTGCTCTATTAAAACAGCATGACAAAAGAAACTTACAAAGGAAAGCTTTTAATTTAGTTGAAAGTTTCAGAGGTTATAGTCCGTGATGGCAGAATAAAGGTATAGGGCCCAGAACAGCTGGGAGCTCACATCTAGATCTATAAACAGGAGTCAGAAGCAACACACGGAATGGCATGAGTCTTTTGAAACCTCAAACCTTTCCCCTAGTGGCACAGTTCCTCCAACAATTGTATACCTCTTAATTCTTCCCAAACAGTTCCACCAACTGGGAACCAAGCATTCAAACATATGAGCCTGATGTGGGATGTCTTTCTGTATGTTGTGGATATTATTGGTTAATAAAGGGACTGTTTTAACCTATGGCAAGGGATCTTAGAAGCAAGTGGGAAATCTAAGCATACATAAAGGAGAAGGAGGATGGACTCACACAGAGATGCTGTGATCTGCCAAGTAAGCCATGAGCCATGGAGCAAGACATAGATTAATAGAAATGGGTTAAGTTTTAAGAACTAACAAGAAATATGCCTGATCCATAGGCCAAACAGCTTGTAATTAATATAAGTGTCTGAGTCATTTCTGAGGGCTAAGCAGCTGCAAGTGGGTCTGGTCATTGGGCTGCACAGATCAGAAACTTTATACTATAAATGGCATCCAACATGGGGCACTACACCCACATAAAGCCTGCAAAAGCTTAAAAACAGTTCTAGAATGCAAAGATGGAGCCAACAACAGCTTCTGAGTTGTATCTCTGAAGTGGGTCACAGTACAGAGACACCATGGCATGGAGTATGGGCTTGGGCTACAAAATGTCAGATTTTCAGAGTGCAGCTTAAGCTGCAACAAGGCTGGTTCCTGATGTCACACAGCAGCCTTGGTACAAGCCTGAGCTGCTTATGAAAGAGGTAAGCTTATTGCTCCTACAGACAAAAAGAGAACAGAGTCAAAGATGGCTTCTTGGTAGCAGCATTTTCTTGGGGCAGCTCTGTTTGCTGGACTAAGAAAAGACTTGCCCTTTTAAAAGAGAGGCTTCCTTATTCAGCTTTAGCAGTAAAAATAAAAAATATGTGGCTCTTTTAAGAGGCACTGGTGCCAAATACTTAAATGGAGTTCATGAGTAGTGAGCAGTGGTGCTCTACTTAGTAGCAAGGTAGACTCAACAATTCCCCAGAGTGGTAATTGTGGGTTCTACCAGTACCTGTGCTAAAAAGCTAAACCCTATGAAGCTTACCTAGGAGCTACTTAGAGCCAGCCTGCTGCCCTAGCCAATCCTTTAATCCTAGCCATACCTTGGTAGATTAAAGGTGTGGTCCAAAAAAGATAAGGCATAACTGTAAAGATAATTTTAAAAACTCTTAAATAGTTTACAGTGTGTATAAAAATATATGTAAGTTGAAAGAGAAAAAAAAAGGAAAATGATAGAGAAAATCCTTTAAAAAGTAAGAGGTAAAAAACTATGAACACCTGATTTTTGATAAAGAGGCCAAAAATATTCAATGGAAAAAAGAAAGTATCTTTAACAAATGGTGTTGACATAACTGGATGGTAGTGTGTAGAAAAATGCAAATAGATCCAAACCTATCACCATGCACAAAACTCAAATCCAGGTAGATCAAAGACCTCAACATAAACCCAGCAACACTGAACTTGATAGGAAAGAAAGTGGGAAATATCCTCCAATGCATTGGCACAGGTGACCACTTCCTAAATATAACACTAGTTGCACAGATACTAAGAACAGCAATCAATTAGTGGGACCTCCTGAAACTGAGAAGCTTCTGTAAGGCCAAGGACACAGTCAATAAGATAAAACGACAGCCTACAGAATGGGAAAAATTTTTTACCAACCCTACAAATGACAGAGGACTGATCTCTAAAATATATAGAAAACTCAAGAAATTAGAGCCCCAAACCCTTAATAACTCAGTTTAAAAAAATAGAATTCAGAACTAAAAAGGGAATTCTCAGCAGAAGAATTACAAATGGCTAAAAGGCACTTGAAAAAGTGCCCAGCATCTTTAGCCATCAGAGAAATGCAAATGAAAACAAGTTTGAGATACCACCTTACACTGGTCAGAAAGGCTAAGATGAAAGACACAGATGACAACCTATGCTGGAGAGGTTGGGGAGCAAGGGGAACATTCCTCCATTGTTGGTGGGAGTGTAAAACTGTTCAGGCATTCTGAAGTGCAGTATGGCAGTTTCTCAGAAAACTGGGAATCAGTCTCCCCAAGGATCCAGCAATATGACTACTGGGCATATACCATAAAGATGTACATTCACACCCCAAAAGCATTAGCTCAGCTATGTTCATAGCAGCATTATTTGTAATAGCAAGAACATAGAAACTACCTAGATTTCCCTGAACTGAGGAATGGATTAACAAACTGTGGTACATCTACACAATGGAGTACTACTCAGCAGTAAAATAAAATAATATCCTAAAATTTTCAGGCAAATGAATGGATATGGAGACTATCCTTCTGACTGAAGTATCACAAACTAAGAAAGAGAAGCAAGGGATGTACTCACTCATTAGTAGAATTTAACCAATAAGCAAAAAACACCCAAGATGCAAACCACAACCACTGAACAGCTTGGGATCTTCAGGAATTTAAGAGAGACATCCAGTGATTCCCCTAGGAAGAGAAAATAGAGAAGATCTCCTTAGCTAATTGGGAGCATAAGGAGTTGCAACCAAGAAGAGCTGGGAACGGGGCTGGAGAGATGGCTCAGTGGTTAAGAGCACCGGCTGCTCTTCCAGAGGACCTGGGTTCGATTTCCAGCACCCACATGGCAGCTAACAACTGTCTATAGTTCCAGTTCCAGGCAAACACCAAGGCAAATAAATAAATAAATAAATAAAGTTTTTTGTTTTTTGTTTTTTGTTTTTTTTTTTTAAAAAAAAAAAAGAAGAGCTGGGAACAAATCACGAGAGAAGGAGATGATTGAGTGAGAGGAACAAGTAGCAAGAGGAAAAAAAAAGATGGAGGTCTTAATAGAGGAAGCCAATGTAGGGTTGGAAAAAGACCAGGTGTTAGGGAAACCTCCAAGACCTCACAGGATGTCCTTGCCTAGGTCTCCAACCAGTAGTGAAGGTGTTGCCTAAACAGGATTTCCCCCATAATCAAACAATAACCACCCTAAGTGCTATCACAGAACCACCATTATAGAATTTTCATCCACCAACTGATTGAAGTAGATGCAGAGATCCACAGCTAAGCACTGGGTTTAGCTCTCAGTCCAGCTGAAGAGAGAGAAGAGAGATTGTATGAACAAAGGAATCAGGATTGTGATGAGGAAACCCACAGAAACAACTGACCAGAGCTATTGGAAGCTTACTAACTCTGAAATGACAGCTGAGAAACCTTCATGGAATGTAAGCAACCACTCAGAATGTAGATAACAGTTGAATGGTGTGGACAGTTTGTGGAGCCTCTTGCAGTCAGACCAGAGTTTATTCCTGGTTCATGAACTGGCTTCTCAGAGCTGCTTATCTACAGAGGAACACCTTACTTAGCCTTAATACTGGAGGGAGGGACTGGGACCAACCTCAACTAAATATCTCAGATGGAATTAACTCTTCTTAGCAGTCCTTGCCCTCTATGATGAGAGAATAAGGTGGGGGAGGCTGTTTCAGGAATTGGATAAGAGGAGGGAGGAGCAATGGTGAGTGTGAAAAAATTATAAATAAAAATTAATTAATTATAAAAAGGAAAACAAAACACAACTTCTATCTTTAAAAAGTCCAGGGCCAGATAAACTCACAAAGAAAAATTCTACCAGACTTTCAAAGAAGATCTACAGCCAATTCTTTTGAAAATATTCAAAACAGTAGAAACAGAAAGTATACTCCCAAAAGTCTTCTATGAAGTCAGTATCATTCTAATACAAAATAGGTAAAGACATACAACAACAACAGCAACAAAACTATAGGCTGTGGATATTTGTTAGGTATTTAATAAATCTTGAAATATCAGAGGCAGCACACATTCAAATCCTAGGCAGACAGCTCAGGAAATTCTTGATCCTTGAATACAAGGATAAACAGCTGAGAGTCAATCACACACATCTTTAATCCCAGCAAAGGGAAAGCTAGGAGTGGTAATCTACACCCTTAATCTCATAACTCAAGAGACAGAACTTCTTTTGTTTCTGTGAGTTCAAGGCTACACTCCTTTAATCCTAACCTGGATGAGATAGGGTATATAAGGACTCATAAAAACCCAGCAGAGATAGAAGTGACTGGCAGAAGCAACCAGCAGCAAAGCTGAGGAAGTTGCAAGACAGCTGGTGAGAATTGACTGTGGTGCTTCCTTTCTCTGATATTTCAGCCTTCCCCCAATATTTGGCTCAGAGTCTTATTTTATACAACCCAAATTGGTGCAACAACAATAGACCAAATGTCTGATGATATATACTCAAAAATACCCCCAAAATTACTTGCAAATAGAATACATCAAAACAATTTTCCCGAGAAACAACCAGGAGAGAGAAAAGAAAAGAGATGGAGATCTTAATAGAGGAAGCAAATATGAGTTTGGAGAAAGACTGAGTGCTAGGTAAATCTTCAAGAACTCACAGGATGTCCCTGGCTATGTCTCCAACCAATAATGAAGGTGTTGCTTAAACAGGACTTACCATATAACCAAATGAATAACTACCCTAAGTGCCACCAAAGAACTTACATCCAACAATGAATAGAGGTAGAGTCAGGGATACATGGATGAGCACTGGGTTGAATCCCTGGTCCAGCTAATAGCAGGGAAGAAGACTCTATATGAGCAAGGGGATAGGGACTATGACGAAAATTCTCACAGTAATAACTGGAGTTCTGGGGAGCTTACTGAGTCAAGAACCTGGATACCATGTGGAAAAGGAACCAAGCCCTCCAAGGATAGGCAACTGTCCACTGACATGGGCAATATGTGGAGCCTCAAGGGGAGGGTTCAGACTGTTTCAGTGCATGGACTGGCACTTTGGAGCCCATTACCCTTCAGAGGATCACTTAGCCCAGTCTTAATATTAGGATGAGGAAATTGGACCTGCTTGGAATGGATGTGAGCTAATCCATCTTGGGTCCTCTTGCACTTTCTGGGGAGGGGATGGGGGGTGGGGAGGAGGAAGGCTAAAGGCTGACTGGGAGATTTCAGGAGCAGGAAGGGAGTTGGAACAAGGGGATACATGGATAAAAAAGATTATTCTATAAAAATAAATGAAAAATAAACATATAAACATGGAAATTACAAAGAGTGTGTGAATACTGTATGTTATTGTCTAAGATTTTTGACTGTGAAGTAAATAGCTGCTAAAAGACATTTGATTATAAATGTTGCTGGATTAATCTAACCTATATATTTTGTAAAAGAATTAACTTAAAATTGAAACTAAAAATAGGCTACTTTGGAGAAGAAAGTTTTTTCTTTTATTTCTACAGAAAATGAGAGGCTGTGGAATTATTCCCAGTTAAAGAAAATAAGGTTTAACCAAGGAAGACACCCCCAAAAAATCTCTGATGGGGTAAGATGGCCACATCAGCTTAAAGGCTGCTAACTAAGATAGTCCAGGCTTAGGACCCCTATAAGACTGGCAGTTCTCCCAATCATCAGGAAGTAGCAATGGAAAGCTACATTCAAATTTCCAAATGCTATTTATAAATGTTTGTTTTCATTATAAATGGTTGATAGTCATAGACAATCTCTTTCTGGGGTAAAAAGGGGAGATATGATATAGAAATGATACAAAGATTATTGAATCTACTTTGATCCAAAAAACAACTGTTAATCTCTAAATACTTTACCCTGGTATGAATTTTGGTTTATTGATGCAAATTTAAGGTCAATTTTGTTATACTGTATTTCTACTTTTGTTTAAGATATTATGTTTATGCAATTCCTTTCAAATTGTAATATATAATTAAGAAATACAAATTAGTAGCTAATCATCCATGATAACCACACTTATAGTCATGTGAGTTCAACTTTTTAAAGAAATATATATATATATATATATTTCAGTTAGATAGGTAATCTTCAAATAATTCAAAGACCTACAGAATATAGTATTTTAAATGTTTAAAGAACTTAGACTTTTCTGAACAGTGAGACATGTCTACTCCTGGTAGCACAAATCTACTTCAAGAAGATGAAAGACATTGAAGAAACTCCATGTGAAGTTTACTTTCTTTGGGGCAAAAGTTAGCCATTGGACAAGAAATTGTTCTTGCCTCAACTGCCTGACAGTATGCTGTATAAACTGGACATGCAGAACCCATAGGAAAGTAACCTCTGAACTTTTGCAGAACAAGCTAAATGGTCCTTCAAGTTCCTGCTTTACAGAGAAAACTGCCAGACATTCTGCAGGCCACAGGAAGAAACTGATAAACTATGCCAGAATGCACAGAACAGCCCTTCAAATTTCCAGCTTCACTGGTATGCTAGGGATTCTAAGCCTGTAGGAATCTTCAGATGGATGCCTCAATGTTACAGAGGAACTTTGGGTGAATGTCCAGGTAGCCATATGCCTCTGTCACTTCCAGAATTTGGAGGTTATTTACAATGCACTTCCTGTTTACTTGGGTAATATATCCTTCTGTGGTCTTTTATGTAGTTAAAGATTGGATAGTTATAATTATAGTCTTCTTTATAATAAAAGGTAAATTAGATGTGAAACTTTGTACTCACAAGGATAAGGTAGATAGAATATTTTTTTTAAATTTTGCTGAATACACATAGTCAATATACAATTTTGTTGAAACCAGTGGTATGATACAGTACACCTTCAGGAAGAAGAAATAAGTTATAAGATGTTCTAAAAATAATGAGAAACATTGAAAATGAAAACACTACAAATGCTTATTGAGTACAATGATAACAGTTGTCACAGAAAAGAGTTCTAAATTTCTAAATGTACAAAGAAAAAGGTTAGCAGCAAAGAACTTAATATATATCATAAGAAAGCATAAAGCAAAGCAAAGTAAGCCCAAATTTCAGATGGAAGAAAATAAAATTTAGCATACACAAATGAGACTAGAAAAATTAAGAAAAATTAAGGAATCCAAAAGTTGGTTGCATGAATATGCCAACAAAATTTATGGCCAGAATGAAAAAGAACAAGAAATGGTGCAAATATTAGAATCAGAAATTAAGGTGGAGCATTTACTTTTACTGAAACTGAGAATATATCCATGGTATATGTGATGGTGGCCTAATAGTTATAATTGATTTAGTAAATACTATAGTCTTTTTATTTTACTTTGCCCAATTTTAAACTTTCTCATAAATATACATAGGGAAATAGAGTATATTTAGAATTTGGAACTATCTACATGTCAGGCATTCATGGTTCTTGGAAACTTTTTATGTAGACATGAGGCAATGCTATGTAATCAAAACTATAAAATATTGCTAAAAGAAATTTTAGTAGGCTTAAGTGAGTTGGAAGGCTGTTTTTTAGGAGCAGTAATATTTAGTATATAATTTACATATTCACTTTAGGCCATTAAAAGTTCACTGTCTTTGTTACTATTTTATTTCCGTGAAGAGAAACCATGACCAAGGAAACTGTTATAAAAAAAAAATGTTTAATTGGTATTTGCTTACACTTTCAGAGGATTAGTTCCTTGTCATCATGGCAGGAAACATGGCTGCACACAGGAAGGAATTAGGCTGAAAGCTTATGTACTGATCCACAGGCAAAGAGAACAAGTAGGCCTGGCATGGGTTTTGAAACTTCAAAGCCATCCTGCAGTGACACACCTTTTCCAACAAGGCCACTCTGCCTAATCCTTCTCAAACTGGTCCTCTAACAGGGACCATTATTCAAATATTTATCTATAGGAAGCATTCTGATTCAAACTACCAATTTTCACTCTCTGATCCCCATATGCTTGTACCCATTTTATAATGAAAAATACATTTACTTCAACTTCAAATGTACCCATTGTTTTTCAGTTAATGCTGTTTAAACCTTCAAACTCTCTTCTGAAATTCAAAGCAACCTCTTAACAGTAACCCACTGTAAAATCAAAATTAAAACAGGTCACATACTTCTTAGATACACTGGCACAGAATATGCATTACCATTCTAAAAGGGAGGAAAGGGACAATAATGAGGAAATACTGGATCAAAGCAAAACTGAAACCCAGTTAGGCAAACTCCAAATTCTGCATGTTTATGTCTGATGTCAAAAACGCTCTTCAAATCTCCAACACCTTTCTGCTTTGTTGACTGCAACACACTTTTTGTTCCTTGAGCTGGTTCCTCTCCCTGTTAGAAGTTTTTCTTAGCAGGAACTCCATGGCTCTATTATCTCCAGCATCTTGGCATCTCCTACAAATTCTTGAATTCTCCTCAGCCAAGGTCACTAATCCAAAATTATTCAATTTAGCTTTAGATGTATTCTTAGGACAAAGGCAAAATATACCCACATTCTTTTTAAAAATCCCAAGAATAATTTCTAGGCCTCTTACTAATATTCTTCCCCTGTAACTCCACCTGAGCCTGACTTGCATAGTCCAAATCACCCTCAACACTGATGTCTTCTTACTAGACTGACCTATTAGGCCCCTGTTTTAGTCAATGTTCTATTGCTCTTAAGAGACACCACTACCAAGGCAACATTTATATAAGAAAACATTAACTGAAGCTTATTGACAGTTCAGAGCTTTAATTCATTATCAGTGTGATAGGTAATGTTGTGCATAGGATGGATGGTGCTGGTGCAATAGTTGAGAGCTACGTCCTGATCCTCAGGCAGAGAGAAAGAGAGAGAGAGAGAGAGAGAGAGAGAGAGAGAGAGAGAGAGAGAGAGAGAGGAGAGGGAGCAGAGGAAGAGTAAGAAGGGAGAAGGGGAAGAGAGGAGAGGAGAAGAAGGGAGGAGGAAGGAGAGAGAAAGAAAGAAACTGGGTTTGGCATAGCCTTTGAATCTTCAAGGGCCACCCCCAGTGACATATTTTCTGCAAGGCCACACCTCCTAACCCTTCTAATCCATTAAAATATTGCCACTCCCTGATGACTTAGCACTTAAATGTATGAGGCTATGGGGGGTCAGTCTTATTTAAATTATCAAAGTTTTACTTAAGACATTCGACTACTTTTCTGATTCAAAGTCCCAGAATCTTTCATATTCGTCTAAATAGAGAGGTCAGGTCTATTCCAGCAATAAATACCCTAGTCCCTGGTACCAACTTCTTAGTTACTGTTTTATTGCTGTGAAGAGATACCACGACCAAGGCAACTTTTATAAGTGAAAGCATTTAATTGGAGGCTTAGAAGATCAGTCCAAGATCATCATGGTGGAAAACAGACAGGCATGACACTGGACACTGGAACAGTAGCTGAGAGCTTTCTGTTTTCTTTTACATTCTGATCCAAAGGCAGCAGGAAGAGAAAGAGAGAGAGAGAGAGAGAGAGAGAGAGAGAGAGAGAGAGAGAGAGAGAGAGAGAGAGAGGAGAATTACTGAGCCTAGCATGAATTTGAAACCTCAAAGCAAATTCCCAGTGACATACCTCCTCCAACAAGGCTACATTTCCTATTTTTTTCTAAACAGTCCACAAACTAAACTAGTCCATTCTCATTCAAAGCAACACATCACCATTCTTTTTCTTTAATTGATACAGTGTCCAAGGAACTCCAACTATCCAAAAACAACTTTGACACAGAAGAATAAAATTAGAGGATACACATTGCTTAATTTTGAAACTTACCATAATGTTGCAGTAATTAAAACAGTATAGTACTGGAAAGAGGCCTGACATATACTCCAACCAAACAGAAACAGGGCCTTAAAATAAATTCTCACAAATTTATATGTAGTGGGATTATGTTATGTTGTTACTGTTTCCTGTCACTGTAAATAGTTGTCCTGCCTATGGGTTTAATATAAGCTTACTGGCTAAAGGCAGACAGGAAGTGTGGGCAGGGATACCAGGCTAAGAAAACTCAGGAACATCTCAGAGCACAGACAGATGCCAGACCCAGATGCCAGAGTCGCTGGAGCTCCCAGGACATGCAGAGGAAAGAAGCTGAAATGCTGCTCTGAGGAAAAAGTACCGAGCCACATGGCTGAACATGATGAGTTGAGCTCAGATGAAGGAGTCAGAAAATTATGTGCCTGGGCCCTAGGTCACCATTCCCAAGCTTTCCCTGTGCTGGGATTAAAGGTGTGTACCATTGAAACCCAGCTGTTTGGCCTTTGTACTCAAAGATAAGAAATTCCTGAGCTATGTCTGCCTAGTTACTCAAAGCAGAAGAATTTTCTGAGCTATGTCTAAAGCTGAAGAACTTCTTGAGCTGTCTGCCTAGGTTTTGACTGTGTGTTAATCTCTCGACTATTTCAGGTTTTATTAAATATGTAATGTATCACCATACTTATATGGCTAACCAATGTATTAACCAAAACCCTTAATTCAGGAAAAAACTGACTTCAATAAATCATCTTGTGAAAACTATATTTCCATATATAAAATAACAAAGTTGGACCCTTTTTATCATATTCAGAATACCGCTTGAAATAGATTGAAGACCCTATTGTACATGTAAAATTAGAAAGCTCCTAGAAAAATGCAGGATATCTGTAAGACATTATGTGTGAAAATGGCTTCTTAGGTATATCTGATAACAAAAGCACAGTAAAAGAAAAAATAGAAAAGATAAACTTCAACAAAATAGCACACTATTTAAAAAGTAAAACAATCTCCACAGAATGTAAGACATTACTTTGTGGAAGGTTCTTAGTAGATTACATACATTATTAAGTATTCAATTTTAAATAGCTATCCTTCACTAGATACTTCAGTACTTCTAATGCTTAATAACTGACCCTCTTTATTTGGGCTTTGCCAATCATGATGTTTCACTATCTTTAGCCTTCTTATTAGTGTGTAAATAGTTCTAATTCATAATAATTTTCTACATCATTCATTAATATTTTTAATTATCAAATGTAATAAAAATAACTTTTTTCAAGGCTCCTATCAACATTTTGCCTGTTAAGTAAAATTTTTGTCCAGTCATGACTCTTGTTCTCTCTTTTGAAATGTATTTTCAGCCTACTGCATCTGTAAAAGCATGAGCCATTATGTATCTATTTCATGCTAAAAAGAAGAAAATAAAAAATAGTGGAACACTGAAAAGGCTATGGAATTTGTATCTTGTATATTTAAATATTATTAATAAGAACACTTTTGTAACAATAACAGCAGCTGCTGCATATCTAAGTATTTTGTGTGCATGCATTCAAACTGATTTTACCTACTCTAAAAACTATCACAAAACATCTTACCTAGTTCTGTTAATGCCACTTCTTCTTGCATGCCTTCATAGGTAGCCATTTCCTGTCAAAGTAGAAAAAACTTTCAGCTGATCATTTCGTAAGTATTACAGCCATCAAAATATTTATTGAACATTTATATGCACAGGTATTCTGTGATGTGCTAAAAAGAAGTGTCTTGATTACATGTATCTAGAAATTAAAATCTGAAATATCAATGCAACAAAAAGTAGGTAGATAAGGAGTACATAGCTAAGTGATAGACAGAAATATTTAGAGAGACAAGAGACACGTGATAGTTTTGATATCTCAGTTATGTGAAGGTTAACTTTCTGATATACTAGCTTTGAATCTAGCAGAAACCTGAAAAGAAAAAATTCCAAGAAAAGAAAAGAACAATTTGTTTCTGGGCAGTCATAGTCACAATGTGTATTTATTGTGATTTTACAGAAAAATGTGTGATGTGTTTCCCTGGAGTGACTTTTGCTAGTGTAACTTTAAAATTTTTAAATTGTGGCCTTTATTATTATCTTTTTGCACATTCAAGTTCTTTTGTGATGCCTATCTCATACTTGGAAAGTTATAAAATATTTACTCTTGTTCTCCTTTGGCCATTATTTTTATTTTTGCTGAGGATATTAATTGGGTTTTATTCTCTTAGGTTCTTACTAATTACTTTGTTTCTATATTTTTGTGCATGTTAACACTGAAGTATAATGTTACCATACCTACCCTGTCATCCTAGTGTCATTAATTGAATGACCCCTCTTTTATTCAGTGATTTGAAATATCCCTTATATGAAATACTACATACATACTTACATGAACTTTAGAGAACTTCTGGACTCTTCATTGAGTTTTATGTGCTAGCTCTGAAAATTTTATGAAAAATTTTTCATTTATTTTTGATATTATAACTACATCATTTTCCCTCCATACCCTCCCATATACTCTTGTTTACTTATCAGTGTCAGAAGTTACACCCATAAATTTTTACCAAAATGACTACCTATACATGAGCTGAATGAGGAAAAAAATTAATCTTAATTTTTATGCATCAATTTTCTATTTGCAAGATTGAATGAAATTATGCCAGTCACATGACAATACATACGTATCCGCACATCAAACACTTTAAAAATTTTCTTCTAATATTATTACTTTGTTATATTCTCTAATATTCAAACATTTTATTTACATTATCTTATTTCTTCCAGGGAAACCAATTAAAATTTATTTCCCAATGTTGTGAAAATATTACATTTTCTATATTACCATACAAGAATTCAACAGAATATTTCTTATCCCAGAATAAGACCTTATTGCTGTATATAAATGAAATATGTTTAAGTTCTTCAAAATAAAGCAATTTGCTGACTCATTTATAAAGATGTGTTCGTCATATGGTTTTGGTCAGTTGGAATACAGCAGAAAAAGCAACAGTACAGGAATAACCATACTTTTGCAACATTTTTGACTATGTGGTAACTATACTATATATTTACGTGAGGTATATGTTGATTAAACTCATTTGTGTGTGTGTGTGTGTGTGTACAATAATTGATCTCAAGCAAACATATATACAGAAAAGGGAAATTTAAGCTCTGCTATATGGCCTGTTTTAAAAATTATACATTTACACCAAGTGTAGGGACACACACTATTCTCAGCATTTGGGAGGCAGAGGCAAGTGGATCTCTATATATGCTTGCCTGTATAGTGAGTTCCAAGACAGTCAGCATATATAGAGAGATCCTGTCTCAAGACAAAACAAAATAAAACATAGCAATACAAAAACCCCATCAAATAGCCAAATAGTTAGATTTTAAAACCAGTCGTTGGTATTTCTTAACATGCCATAAATTTTATTTAACTTTGCAGTGTTTCACAGAAAATTAAAACCATAGAATTATTACCAGCATTGAAAATTATGATAACTATACAATCTAAATTTGGACTAAGGTATAGTTACTTGAAACATGTAAGCTTAAGTAATATTTTATTTCTTTTGAAATTACCTAGATTTGAAAGGTTTGTGATTAATAATGGTAAATTTTAGTATATAATTTTAGTTTTTATGGCATAAAGGCATTATTTGTTTTGCCATAGAAAATCAAGAAAAAAAAAACTAAGTTTGTTTCTTAAGAGATAAAAGAAGATGAGTAGAGGTATCAAAGAAAAAATCCTGGAAACACAAATAAAAGGCAATTAATTGAAGAAAGTAGTATTACTCTTTTTGATACTTAAAAAACTTATGCCTAGCATTAGGAATAATGCAATACCATCTAATTCTTATGTATTATAATGGTCATGAATATATGAATACATATGTAAAGACACAGATATTCTGTTGTGACTAAGGCATTGCAAACTCATAGTCTAACTCATAGCATTAATACTTAAATCTTTACTGCTTGCTTATATATGAACAGAACAAATGTTCAGTGAATATACTAATAATATTCAAATTATGCAACAAAAACTCTTTTTGTAGTATTTAGTTTTGCTGAACTACTTTTGAGAAACTATCTGTTTTGCTTTGCCTACTTTAATACTAGAATATTCTGGATTTATAGTACAAATATATGTACACAAACTTTTCATACACTTCCCATGAGGGAACTGTCATTTATTCCAGTATGTATCCATAAAACATTTTAATACCAAAACAGTATAATTTTTAAGACCAAGCATAGAAAAATGTTTATAATCTGTTTTTACAATGATGCTAGTGTACAGCTAGCTATACAAGACCTCATAATGATGTCTTTTAGTAAAGAAATTTTGGTGAAAAACTAATAAATTTTTTTGCAAATAGTGTTTTTATAAATTTGGAAATGATTAGTTGTTGGGAAAAATGGAAATATGTTAAAGAACATAAATCCCAAAGATAACTACTACATACACATCTGTGTCACATGAATGACCATCATAAGTACATAAAAATTCCATCATGGTGATTATAGGTATTATGTTGTCACCTTTACTATGTTTGGCAAGGTTTTTAGGAAAGACATTAATGTTGTAATAGGCTTCTTACCTGGACTTCCCAGTCTAGCCCAGAGGTTTGGACCTACTCTCAGCCCTATTGTCACTTAGGGCCTAGGGCCCAGGCATATATCTTGCTAACTCCTTCAACTGTATTCAACCCATCATGTTCAGCTGGGTGGCTGGGTACCTTTTCTCAGAGCAGCATTTCAGCTTCTTACGTCTGTATGTCCTAGAATCTCTGCAGCATCTGTGGCATCTGTCTGGCCTGTCTGAGATTTTCCCAGTCTGGTAGTCCACCCACACTTCCTGTCTGCCTTCAGCCAATCAGCTTTTTATTAACTCCGTTGGTGGGACAATTATTTAAAATGCAACATATCACATAATCTCACTACACATTAAAATAAACATGTGTATAAGGAAACTTTCACTCAGTTCTTTAGACTCATGAGATGTATCTGTGAACAGACTTCTAGATATGCTTCATCAATGGAACTATTTTCCCTATTTATATATATAATTTATATTCTGCATACAAAGAAAACATTACAACAATCTCTTGGTATAGCAATTACTATAATCTTTTTTTATATGGAAAATGAAAATTAGAATGGGTTTAGTGAATTCCAATTAGAATGGGTTTAGTGAATTCCAATCCACTATGTATATAGATCATAATTAACAGAGCTAGATTTAAACATAGACTATGGATTCCTTTTGTTCTTTCACCCCTTAACTAATTTCTAAGAAATAAGATGATACAGGCTTACTTTTATCAGTTGCAGGATATCTGGGCAGTCTTGAGGCACAGCAGGTCTTATGGAGAAAGAAGCTGTACTTGCTTTTCTTGTGGATGATTGATTTATTTCTTGTTGATTTGTACCTAAATCATTTATGCTTGATTCACTTCTAAGTTCTAATTGACTTTCAGCTGGTTGACTTATACCTACTGGAGTTGAGTCTGATTGACTGGTGTTATCTAATATGCTGGTTTTCATCTCTGGTTGGCTTGGACTTGGCTCTGATATATCTGATTGTATCATTCCTCCTTGGCTTGATTGGATGGTGTCTGGTTGGTCTGTATTTAATTCACTAGTTCCTGATTGGGTGGAATCTGGTTGGCTTGTATCTGATTGGTTTGTACCAAATTGAGTGGCTTCTGCTTGACTTGTCTCTGATTGTTTCATGTCTTCTTGGCACACATCCAGTTGGCTGGTGCTTATCTTTGATTGCATTGGCATTAGATCCCAAGTATCTGATTCTCCCATGTCTGTGTTGCTGGGATCTGGTTGCCATTTTTCTGATTGCCTTGTGCTTGAGCAACTGGGGCTTGGCTGCCATGTGTATAATTGTCTTACACCCGGGATGCTGGGACTCAGTTGCCATGTATCCAATTGTTTCATGTTTGGCTGGCTTGTGCTGTTTTGCCATGCACATGATTGTCTTATGTCTGATTGAGTGGTATTTGATTGGCATAAATCTGCATGCTTCATGCCTGACTGGTTTGTGTCCCATGGCCATGAGTCTGAATGTCTTGTGCCCAGTTGACTTGAGTCTAGTTGCAATGAATCCAATTGTTTTATACCTAGGGGGCTGGAGCCTGCTGGCCATTTGTCTGATTGTGTCTTGCCTGGGTAGTTGGGACCCCATTGCCATGAATCCAACTGAATGCCTTGTTGGCTACTATCTAATTGCCATGCGTCCAACTCTTTCCTGCCTGGTTGACTGGTACCTGATTGCCATGTTTCCACTTCTTTCATGGCTGATTGGCTGAGGCCTGATAGACATGTGTCAGATTTTGTTATGCCTGGTTGGCTGATGTGGATTTGCTTTGTGTCTGATGGCGTTGTGCCCAGTGGGCTAGAGCCCAGTTGCTTTGTGTCTGTTTCTGTCATGTCTGGTATTCTAGGGTCTAGTTGTTTTGTATCTGACCATTCCATACCTTGTTCACTAGGGTCTAGTTCACATGTGCCTGACAATTTTGTGCTTAGTGATCTGGGGTCTGGTTGCCCTGTACCTGACTGTTTCTTGCTTTGTGTGCTAGGGCCTGGTTGCCATGTGCCTAACTGTTTCATTTCTGATGGGCTAGGGCCTGATTGCCATGTGACTGATTGTTTCATGCCTGATGGATTGGAGCCTGATTGCCATTGGCCCGTTTGTCTCATGCCTGGTAGGCTGAGGCTTGTTTGGCATGGGCTTAACAGTTTCTTGCTTTGTTGATAGAGGCCCAATTGCCATATGTCAGATTTTCTTGTGCCTACTTGGATGGAGCTTGCTTGGAAGTCTAATTGTTTAACAGCTAGGTGATTTAGGCATGCTTGCCATGAATTTGCATATCTCTTGCCTAAGTGGTTTGGGCTCAAATGACATGTATCTGTTTGTCTCAAGCTTTGAGAGCTTGACCAGCATTGCCATGATTCTGCTTGTTTTATTCCTGGATAACTTGGATCTGGTTTCCATGTATTTGGTTGTTTGTGTCCTGCATAGCTTTGGTCTCGTTGCATCGTATCTGATTGTTTGGTTCTCTGATTGGTTTGATTTGTGTACAATGTGTCTAGTGGTTTTTTGCCTGGATACCCTGGACTCCATTGCTTCATGTTGGGAGTTGGTGGGCCTGGCTGCCATATGCCTGTTTGATTTGTACCTGCTTGATTCTTAACTGGTTGGCTTATATTTGTGTTTTTCATATCCAGTTGGTTTGGGTCTTGGTGCTTCATATTTTGTTGGCTTGCATCTAATTTGCTCATGACTGGCTGTTCCACACTTGGCCCTGGTTGTTTCATATTGGGTTGACTTAGGCTTGCTTCATTTATATCTGTTTGACTTGGATCTGGTCTTGTCACACCTGGTTTATCCATGCCTTGTTGGCTCATACTTGGCTGGCTGATGTTTGGTAGGCTTGGACCTGGTTGTTTCATATTGTGTGGGCTTCTGTCTATTGGGCTTATAACTGGTTGATTCAAGTCTGTTTTGCTTGGGCCTGGTTGTCTTGTGTCTGGGTGGTTCATATCAAGTTCGCTTGTACTTGGTCGTGTTACAGCTGGTTGGTTCATGTCTGGTTGGTTTCTATCTAATTGGTCCATGACTGGTTGGCAGATGATAGGTTGTTAAGTGGCTTGTAAGTGTCTTGATAGATAGGATCTTTTGGCTACAATGCTGTGGTGAAAAGTTGTAAGCTGTTTCCAGTTTGTCTCAACTCATACTTGGAGATAGTCCTTTGTCATGGTGGGAACAAGAAACAGAGATGACTTCCTGAGGAAGGTGATTGAAGCCTCTGATTTACTGGAGTTGACTTCACTAGATACCACAACTACAAGCTTGGTTGGATTTCAGCCTGCCATCTGGCCTTTCCCTGCCAACAGGCCTGAAGAGGAAGAACAAAATGATTCTGGGAGAGTGTTACCACATTACTCTCCCCCCCCCACCTTCATAGGACTGCATCATAATGATGAAGTCATAATGCCAGTATCTCTGTTCCTATGTGCTGTTCTTCCAACTGGTGAGGTAGGGACAGTATAGGAGCTGCTTGACTACAGCTTCATTGTGCCTTTTTAAGGGCAAGTAACTGGCTTTCCAGTCTTACCCAAACACATAAGTAGCAGTATACTTGCAAGCATCTCTCCTTACACCCTACTTCTATTCTCTGTGGACTATGCTGAACCTTGATGTGGACATAGCTTTCACATTTCTGTGGACCCTCTCACCTTCCTTCTAGCCCATTCTAATTCCTTTGTGCTAACCAAAGATATTGAGACACTCTCTCCCTGAGATCTCCAGTGATCACACCAGACCTGGACTCAGGTAGGAGATTTTCACTCTGCTTAATTTTCTTTATTACAATCTCTCCAGCCTCATCCACATCCTCATTCCAGTCTGCTTGCAGATACAGTGCCTCCTACCTTATCTCCATTCGCTGGAGATTACAACTCTGAATACAGACCAAGAATTCCCCTGACCTTTAATGCCAGTTTTTACTGATAATTCTTTGTCATACTGCAACATAGACTGAACCAGAAAAGAAATTCCTCACAACACATAATAAACCACTAACTGTACAGAACAATGAATAAAAGCTTCCATGGAAAGAGACAAAGAAACATATAAAGGCAGATATCTTAGAATAACACCCAATTTCTCAATGGAGACTGTAAATACCGTAAGGGTCTGGATAGTCGCTCACAAAATCTAAGACACCACAGATGCCAGACCAGACTACTATGCTTAGCAAAGTATCAATCACAATAGATAAAGAAAAAATTAGGTTGATACAGCCAAATTTAAATAGTATCTATCTATAAATCCAGAAGTCACTAGAAGGAAAACCTCAATCCGAAGAGGTTAACCACACCCAAGACAACACAAGGAATAAATGATCCCAGACCAATAAATCAAAAGAAGGGAGAAAAGCCACACTATAACAACAAAGTAACAGAAATCAAGTAGCACTATTCATTGATAACTCTCAATATTAATGTTCTCCATTTCCCAGTAAAAACATACAGATTAACAGACTAAATAAGAAAACAAGACCCATCCTTCTGTTACATTCAAGAAACACACCTTTCCATCAAGGATAGACATTACTTTCAGGTAAAAAAATGGGAAAAGGTATTCTAAGCAAATGACCCAAGAATAAAACAGGTGTAGATATGTTAATAGATAACAAAATAAACTTCTACCTCAAAAAAGATACTGAGAAGGACACCACATACTTATCAAAGGAAAAATCCAAGAAGGTGTTGCAGCTCTAAGCAATTATGCACAAAACGCACAGGCATATAAGTTCATAAAAGAAAAACTACTACAGCTGAAATCACACATTGGCCTTCACATAGTAACAGTGGGGTGACTTCAATACCCCAACCCACTCTTGCCAATAGACTGGTAAATGCAGACAAAAACTTAACAGAAATTCTGGACCTAAACAATATCATAAATCTAGCAGATATTTACAGAATGTTTCACCCGAACATAAAAGAATGTACATTTTTCTCAGCAGCTCATGAAAAATTCTTTAAAACTGGCCACATACTTGAACACAAAGCAAGTCTCAAAGATATAAGAAAGTGGAAACAAACTAATCCTAACTTACCACCATAGCTCAAAGCTAGATGTAAACAACGATGGAACCAACAGAAAGTTTACCAACTCATACAAATGGAATAACTCACCACTAAATGAAAGATGGTTTAATACAGAATCAATATAAAAATTAAAAAGTTATTAGAATTGAATAAAAAGGAAAACACAAGATAACCAAACCTATGAGGCAAAGGCAGTTCATAGCTACAAGTGACTCCATAAAAATGAGGAATCTCATATTAGTAACTCAGTGTCAGGTGTGAGAGCTCTAGAACAAGATCCAATAATACCCAAAAGAGTAGACAGAAATAATCAAACTCATAGCTAAAACCAATAAAATAGAAGCACGTCTACACCACTACCAAAAAAATTTACAAAGAATAAAAAAAAGAGTAGGTCCTTTGAGAAATTCAATTAGACTGATACTTAGCTAAATTAACTAAAAGACGGAAAAAGAATTTTAAAATTAATAAAACTAGAGGTGAAAAGGGAGACTTCACAATAGATACCAAGGAAATCCAGAGAATCATAAGGACATACTTTTAAAATCTATATAACACCAAATGGAAAAAAATCTAAAAAATGGATAAATTTCTTGATATATATGACTTACTCAGTTAAATTAAGATCAGTGAAGCAATTTAAACAACCCCACAGCTCCAAGCAAAGCAGAAGCAGTAATTAAGTCTCCCAACAAGATCAGCCTAGTGCCTAATAGTTTCAGTTCAGAATTCTACCAGACCTTAAGAGAAAAATCAGTGCCACTACTTTTCAAATTATTCCACAAAATAAAAGAAGAAACATTGTTTAATGTTTTTATAAGGCTACAATTACTGTAATATCCAAACCAGAGACCCAGTTATAAAGATGACAGACCAATTTCTCTTATGAACATATATGCAAAATTTTCAATAAAATATTTGCAAAATGAATAATTTTCAATAAAATACTTGCAAAATGAATCCAAGAATACATCAAAAAGATTAGGCTTCATCTCAGATGCAGGATGGTTCAACATATGCAAATTAATCATTGTAAACCACATAAAAAGACTGAAAAACAACCACATGATTATCTCATTAGAAAAGACGTTTGTCAAAAACTAACATACCTTCATGATGAAATTCTTGGAAAAATCAGAGACACAAAGGAAATACCTATTACATCAAATCTATTTGGTATTATAATAAAAGTCCTGAGCCATATGTTGGGGAAAAGCTGTAATATCAGAGAGGTAGAGAAATAGATCACAGACACATGTCACCTCCCAACTTCTCAGGCCTGTCTCCATGAAATCCTCAGATTCCAACTTCTTTTACCTTATCCCAAAAGGAAATGTGTGCAAAAGCTAAAAAAAACCCCAAAAACAAAAAACCCTCTTTTCTTCCTCTGACCAGCTATTGTAATTTCCACTTTTCACATTTCTAAAGCTAGAATTAAAGGTGTAAGTCATCACTTCCTGACCTTCATGGTTTGGCTCTGTGGTTTACTCTCTGATATTCCAGACTAATTTTAATAAATATATATCATCAGACATTTTTTGTGTCAAAAATAAAAAATGTTATAGCTAATATAAGAAAAACTATATTAAAAAGGTAAAATAAGTATATATAATATATATAAGCAGTAATTACATCAGTAATGTCCAGTCCAGGAACAACTGACAAATTCAAAGAAAATATTTTATTATTTATCCTAAGAATTGTAACTAATTCGCTTTCTATCTGACTTGGTTTTTTTTTCACATTTTTTTATTATGAATGAAGTCATTCTTTATCCATGTATACCTTTGTTCAAACTCCCTTCCCCCTCCCAATCCTTCCAATCACTTTCTCCTCTCCACATCACTTTATCTCCTCCCCAGCAAGCGCAGGAGGTCTCAAGGTCCCAATGTGGTCAGCATCCACTCCACAAAGATCCAGTTTCCCCACCCCAACATCAAGACTGAGTCAGATGTTACTCTGGAGGGAGTGGGATCCAAGGTGCCAGTCTAAGGAGTTTCAGATCCAAAGCTGTTGCTTTTTTGCTTTTTGTACTAACGAATGAGTACATTCCCTGCTTATCTTTCTGGGTTTGTGATACCTCACTCAGGAGGATATTCTCCAAATCCATACATTTGCCATTGCAAATTTTAGGATATCATTTTTCTGACTGCTGAGTAGTACTCCATTGTGTAGATGTACCACAGTTTGCTAATCCATTCTTCATTTGAGGGGCATCTAAGTCATTTCCAGGTTTTGGCTATTAGGAATAATGCTGCTATGAACATACACTAGCTAATGCCTTTGGAGTGTGCATCTTTAGGGTATATGCCCAGTAGTGATATTGCTGAATCCTTAGGAAGATGGATTACCACTGTCATGAAAAACTACCATACTGCATTCCAGAGTGGTTGAACAAGCTTACACTCCCACCAACAATGGAGAAGTGATCCCCTTGCTCCACAACTTCTCCAGCATAGACTGTCATCTGTGTCTTATCTTAGCCAATCTGACAGATGTCAGGTGGTATCTAAAAGTTGTTTGGATTTCCATTTCTCTGATGGCTAAAGATGTTGAGCACTATTTCAACTGCCTTTCAGCCATTCGTAATTCTTCTGCAGAAAATTCCCTTTTTAGTTCTGTGTCCCATTTTCTGATTGGGTTATTCGAGGTTTTGGGCTCTAGTTTCCTGAGTTCTCTATATACTTTAGAGATCAGTCCTCTGTCACTTGTAGGGTTGGTGAAAATCTTTTCCCATTCTGTAGGCTGTCATTTTGTCTTATTGACTGTCCTTGACCTTACAGAAGCTTCTCAGTTTTAGAAGGTCCCCCTTATTGATTGTTCTTCTTAGTGTCTGTGCTACTGGTGTTATATTTAGGAAGTAGACACCTGTGACAATGCATTGGAGGGTATTTCCAACTTTCTTTTTTATCAGGTTCAGTGTGGCTGGGTTTATGTTGAGGTCTTTGATCCACTTGGATTTGAGTTTTGTACAGGGTGATAGGCTTGGGTCTATTTGCATTTTTCTACACACTACCATCTAGCTATGCCAACATCATTTGTTAAATATACTATCTTTTTTCCATTGAATATTTTTGGCTGCTTTGTCAGAGATGAGGTGTTCATAGGTTTTTGGGTTAATATCTGGATCCTCAATTCAATTCCATTGACCCACAAGTCTGTTTTTATTCCAGTACCAGACTGTTTTTATTACTGTAGCTCTATAACTTGAAGTCTGGGATGGCGATGCATCCTGAGGTTCTTTTTTTTGAGCAAAATTATTTTGGCAATCCTGGCTTTCCTGTCATTCCAAATGAAGTTGAGTATTGTTCTTTAAAGGTCCATAAAATATTATGTTGGGATTTTGATGAGAAGTGCACTGAATCTGTAGAATGCTTTTGGTAGAAATGCCATTTTTACTATGTTGATCCTACCAATCCAGGAACATGGGAGAGCTTTCCATTTTCTGATATCCCCTTCAATTTCTTTCTTCTATGATTTAAAGTTTTTGCGAAATAGATCAGTTACTTCTTTGGTTATAATTACTTCAAAATATTTAATGCTATTTGCAGCTATTATAAAGGGTGATGGTTCTTTTATTTCTTTTTCAGCCCTTTTATCTTTAGTGTATAGGAGGGCTACTGATTTCTTTGATTTAATCTTGTATCCTGCTATATTGCTGAAGGTATTTTTCAGCTGTAGAAGTTCCCTGGTAAAATTTTTTTGGGTCACTTATGTATACAATCATATCATCTGCAAATAGAAACAGTTTCATTTCTTCTTTTCCAATTTGTATCTCCGTGATCCCCTTTCATTCTCTTATTGCTTTATCTAAAACTCTGAGAAATATGTTGAATAAATAAGAGGAGCGAGGACATTCTTGTCTAGTTCCTGATTTTAGTGGGATTGCCTTGAGTTTTTCTCCACTAAGTTTGATGTTGGCTGTGGGCTTCTTGTAAATCAACTTTATTATATTTAGATATTGTCCCTATGTTCCTGATCTCTCTAGGACTTTTATCATAAAGGAGTGTTGGATTTTGTCAAAGGCTTTTTCAGTGTCTAAGGATATGATTATGTGTTTTTTTTTCTTTCAGTTTGTTTATATTATGAATGACATTTACAGATTTTGTATATTGAACCATCCTTGCATTTCTGGTATGAAGCCTACTTGATCGTGGCAGATGATAATTTTTATATATTGTTATATACTGTTTGCCAAAATTTTGTTGAGAATTTTAGAATCAATATTCATGAGGGAAAGAAACATTCCAGGAACTAAAATAACTCAACTATGTTCATAGCAGCATTATTTGTAATAGCAAGAGCCTGGAAACAACCTAGATGCCCCTTAGCTGAGGAATAGGTTAACAAGCTGTGGTACATCTTCACAATGGGGTACTACCCAGCATTAAAAATTGATATTCTAAAATTTGCAGGCAAATGGAAGGATATGGAGAATATCTTCCTGAGCAAGGTATCACAATCCCAGAAAGAGAAGCAAGGGGTGTACTCAGTCATTAGTGGATTTTTTTTTAACGAACTATAGAAATGATCCCTGAAAGTATAGTCTTGTGGATTTTTTTTTAAAAAAATAAAACAGAGAGATGTCATTGCACACAGGAACTCAAGGCTAGAATGTATCTAAATGACACAGTGCCTCACTTCTGCATTAATGACCTCTGGCAGGTGTGTGAGTGAGGAAAGACTTGTTTTCTTTAAGTGTCTAGCCACGAGGAGTTTAATCATGCTCTAGCAAGTAAATGAGTAACATGTATGGGTGTTTTTGTAAATGGGGAGATCATAAGTGTGGGCATGAATCTGAGAGGTCTGATAAGTGAGTTTGATGGGAATGCATAATGTAAAATCACCAAATAATAAATATTTAATTAATTAAATAAATTTACTTCTTGCTGTTTGAGGCCAAAACATCTTTAGGGAATCCTCAAAACAAAACTGTTAATTGTCAAGTGAGACACAAATTCTAGTCGCTATTTAATAAAAATTCACAGTCATATATTGGGGAAAGGCTGGAATATTAGAGAGATAAGAGATACCACAGTCAAATCTCACCCAGGCAACTTCTCAGGGTAAAAACTATCTTGAAGAGTCCTCAGATTGGCTTGTCACTTCTACAGAATACCTCAACATCTTCCTAAACCTGCCTTAAATCTCTTCTTCCCTCAGTTGTTTCACTTCTTGGTTCAACTCTGCGTCATAATCCTAGAGTTAGGATTAAAGGTGTGAAATACTGCAGTTTGATAGTTAGACCTTGAACTCACAGAAATACAGAAAGATCTCTGTTTCTGGAGATCTAGGATTAAAATCGTAGGTCACCACTGTTGTTTCTCGTGCTGGAATTAAAGGCATGAGTTACTACTCTCTGAACCTTCTGGCTTGACTGTAGGTGGATCTGTTCTCTAATATTCTAGGCTGATTTTATTAAACATAAAATATATCACCACAGTCAATTTTTAAAATAAGTAGCTGTATCATTTGTTATCCAATCTCTGCATAATGAGAAAGTGCAGGGCTTGTCTCAAGTCTTGGCTAGAGTAGTCTGTGAGGTTGGTTCATCTTGAAATTGTCCTGAGCAGATTGTAGTCTAATGCCTATGTTTGGTTGTTGTTTGTCAGTCTAGTGGTGTTGTCATAGTCCATGTGAAATCATCATTGTTGGCACCATCTTCCTTTTGGAGACTTCAAAGGTTTCAGTTAGATATCATCATGGTTCACTACAGAAAACTAATAAGAGACTCAAACCCAAACAAATAACAAAAAGCTAAATAAATCCTTCCATCTCTCACTAATTAGTACCTTATATGATCATTAAAATGACAAAAAGTTTAATATTTATAGTCTTATAAATTTTGATATAAACATTTGTATATTATAAGATTAGTAACAATAGAATAATTTCTAATTTTGACTATTCTTCTCTTCCATATAAGGTGGCTTTTCTGATATGATACAGAGATTTTGCCTTTTCTTTTAACAAGCATGCTTGGCTTTAGAGAAGGAGAGAGCCACATTCCAACTACAAAGCCAGCATTAGTTTATAGTTGAACTGGGACTTCAACTTTTCATAACAATCAAGAGATTTGGGGTGTTACACAGTGAGATTTTGCCCTGTAGAGTATTTTTGTACCAATATTCCTTTGCTTGCAATTTTTTTCTAGATAGCCTTTCCTCTGACTTTAGACATCTAGATGTCCAAGATCTTTTGACTTTTTAAGATGGATATTTCTAGTTTTCTGTAAAGACAAAAAATAAAACCCTAACCCAACCCATGTTTTGTTGGCCCCTCTGAGGCCGTAGGGTTGAGGCCCAGTGTAACTTCCTAAGGCTTCCTAGAGTTTAGCAACCTATCTCTGGCCATAAACTCCTCGTGTAAGTGATTCAGCATAACTCGATCTAAGATCACTTCTGCACATCCTCTGCTAACATGGTAAAATGCTATTGGCCCTTTTTCCCCACCCCACCAACCCCATCCTAAGACTCCTATCCCCTTCTCACAACTCTATATAAGCTCCAGCCTGATGCAATTAAACGAGTTCCTGCTTTGACAAGGCTCTCCGCCCAGTGTGTGTTTTCCACAGGTGGCTAAAGGGTTATGGGTCGTTGACACTCATCATCCCACTTTAGCCCCAGGGAGAGGCCAGCAGGCCCTGTCTGCCAGAGTTGGCAATGTTTGGTGAGTTTTTCTTACAATTTAAAAATTGTCACATCAGTGGATCATTTCTGCTTTTTAAGAAGTTTCTCCTGTTTGAATCAACTCTTTATTAATTTTGATGATATCTATAGTTATTTTTTTCATCTATGGAATGAAAAGCAAAACCCTTTCACAATTCCTAGTTTCCATTTTGAGGTCAACACATCTTTGAAGTAGACAGGCTGATTTAGCTTAGTCATTTTTCTATAGTCCAAAGGTGTTGTTCCTTTCTTATTAACATTGACAAGTTTCAAAGTTAATAAAGCATTATGTAGTCTATTCCTTGGAGTCTTACTTGCCCCTTTCTGTTTATTCATCATATCATTTAGAGTTTGATTGGATCTTTCTATGACTGCTTGCCCTGTAGGATTGTGTGGTATACCTGTAATATACTTTATATTATAATAAGTAGACAGAACTATTTCATTTTATGAGAGATGTGCTGAAACATTGTCAGTCTTAATTTATACAGGTATTTCCTTGATGGCCATAACTTCTAGCAAATGTGTGATTATCGAATCAGCCTTTTCTGAACTCAAAGAAGTTGCTCATTGAAATCCCCCCAAATTATCTATTGTATAATGTACATATTTTAATTTGCTAAATTCTGTAAAATGAAACACATATATCTGCCAAATTTCATTTCCATGTATACCTTTAGGATTGCCTTCTGCTAGTAATGGAGTTTGGTTGTAGAAGGAACAAGTAGGACATCTTTTTACAATTTCTTTGGGGGTGAGGGATTCAGTGCCAGCAGTGGCAGGAATGAGCTGGGATGGCATGGGCCTGGTAAAGGGTCACAGTGGACAGAACTGGACAGGGAATAGTTCTGCCACAAGATAGGTCACTCATTCACCCAGATTGTGTGGTCTGTGCCTGCATAGTGGAAGAGTTATGGGGTTGTGAATAGAACCTACTTGTTGGACTTTAGACAAAAAGTGAAGAATATCCAAGCTGCAAACCACAACCCCTGAATGTCTTGGGATCAGAAGGAACTTAAGAGAGACATCCAGGGTTTCATTCCCCTAGGAAGAGAAAATAGAAAAGATCTCCTTAGCCAATTGGGAGCATAATAGGTTGCAATGAAAAAGAAAAGGGAACAAATCATAAGAGAAGGAGATGATTGAGTGAGAGGAGCAACAAAGAGGGAGAAAAATAGATATGGAGATCTTAATAGAGGAAGCCAATATGGGGTTGGAAAGCGACCAGGTGCTAGAAAAACCTACAAGAACTCACAGGATATCCCTGGCTAGGTTTCCAACCAATAGTGAAGGTGTTGCCTAAACAAGACTTCCCCTATAATCAAATGAATAACCACTGTAAGTCTTTTCACAGAAGCTACATCCAACAATGAATAGAGATGGATGCAAAGGTATATGGCTGAGCACTGGGCAGAGCTCCTGATCCCTCTGAGAACAGGGATTAGAGTCTATGGGCAAGGGGATAAGGATTATGAGGAAAATTTCCACAGTGATGGCTGGCAGGAGCCCTGGGGAGCTCACTGAATCAAGAACAGTCACTGGGGAACCATCAGGAAAAGAGGTAGGCCCTTCAAGGGTAGACAACTGTCAAATGACATGGGCAGTATGTGGTGACTCAAGGGGTGGGATCAGACAGTGTTCCAGTATGTGGGCTAGCACCTTGAAGCCCATTTCCTTCAGAGGAACAGCAAACTCAGTCCTGATATTGGGATGAGGAAATCAGACTTGCCTGGAGTGGATGTGCCATGCTGGACTGACCCACCTTGGGACTTCTTGCCCTTTTCGGGGAGGGGGAAGAGTGGGAGGCTGAAGACTAGGGATTGGGAGAAGGGAAGGAAGGGGGAGCAAGAGGATACATGGATAAAAAAGACTTTATTTTATGAATTAAAAAAAGAATAAGGAAGACAAAATAGAACTCACCTGTGGGTTGGGGAACTAACTGGAATGGTGTGGCTTAGAAAATGGTGGCAATCTGGGAGGGAGTCCATACCTGTCTTAGGGTTTCTAATACTGTGAAGAGAAACCATGACTATGAAAACTCTTATACAAGAAGACATCTAATTGGGGCTATTTTCCAGTTTTAGAGATTCAATTCATTATCATCATGGTGGGACCTGGTACTGTGTAGACAGACATGGTGCTGTAAAGGGAGTTTAGAGTTCTACATCTTAATCAGCAGGCAACAGAAGCAACTGTGTGTCACACTGAACCAGGGACTCATCCCAGTGCTCAGTCACATATCCCTGCCTCTACTTGTATTCATTACTGGATGTAAGTTCTGGGATGGCACTTAGGGTTGTTATTCATTTGATTATGGGGGATGTCCTGTTTAGGCAGCACCTTCACTATTGGTTGAAGACCTAGCCAGGGACATCCTTCAAGTTCTTGGAGGTACTGACTTCTTGTTGTTGTTGTTGTTGTTAAACCAACAAAACTTTTATTATGCACAGAAGATGTAACACAGATCCATTTATAATTAGGATGACATTTCAGGTGTGCTCTGATTTTCTAACTTTAAATCCCATCTCCCAAAAATTGTAGCACCTCATACAAAACATTTAATTTTGTTTGATATTTAAATAAAAAAGCTTTTTGAGTTTCTAAAGTCAAAGAAACATTCTTAAATAATTTTAACATATGCAGCATTCTTAGTAGAGACAAGGATATAGCTGCCATAGGGGCAGTGGTTAACAGACTAAAGAAACAATTTCAGCCATTATTAATCCTGTAATGCTTTTTTGCCTAGATAACATCATTTTCATATTTTTCCTTTATCATCACATATAAACCTTTTTCCTTTCCATATAAACCTTTATCATCACACCAGGGATTCTCATACTTAACTGCTAATATCACAAAAGAAGTTTGCATAACTACAATAACTCTAGTATAATTGTTCACATTATATACACAAAAGACACAGTATTTTGAGTGCTGACCCTGCCATCCACCACAGACAAAAATGTTTTCTAGATTAACAGATACATGCATTTCAGTAGCACTTGCCTCTGGCTCTAATAGCAAACCCTACTATATTCCCACACTTCATAGGCATTTTCTGTTCCTGCTCCAGCTAGCTTGTACAGCCCACTATATTCTGTGATGTGAATTGAATCCTATAAGTCTTTATGTTTAATTTTAACTTTTCTGTGTGTCCTGTGTTTACTTTCTTGTTTTCTATATTTACTTTCATTTTGTGTGTATTTATTTTGAATATCCTTTTGTAAATTGGCCTTTGGGCCTTCTCAATAATTTTTGTACATGAGACCAATATTTGTATATGTCTGCAAATGGTCTAACTGACACAGCCTGGGGGACTGATACAAGTCTCTTTTGATTGATTTGACAGTTGGCATTTCAGTTTTGGTTTTGACTCCTGGCACTAGAACGTATGTTTTTTTTTTTTAATGTTTTTTTGTCTTATATCTTATGATTCTATTTGTCCTTTTTTGACTAATGAAACTGACAGTATGTGATAGACTAAGTGTACTCCTATCCTTTCATTCTCTGTTGCTTTCTGACAAAGAAACATAGGTAGTGGTGCAAGTGTCTGAATAGAATGAGATAATTGATAGGGTGGGGACTATTGAGATCTAGTGCCTGGGTGCTAGGGTGATCCACAAGCACCTTTGATCTCAGAGATTACAAGTTTGTGGCCTGGCACATGTGAAAGAAGCTGCATGATAGCTTTTGCAGTGAAGAGGAAACAGAAGCCAGAAGGGGAGTTCATACCTTGCCTGAGTCAGGGTGCAACTGAGATTCAGTGCTAGTGTAGAACTCACAGCCACAGTGTCCTACAGATGTTCACTTCCAGTCAGACAAAGCCAAGATTAAAAAGTCACTTCCAATCTGCTTTTCTGGTGAACATGATGCAACCAAAATTGTGATTGTTTGAGGTGCTTCAGAGATGCTAGACTATTCACTCAGGAAAGAAATGATACCTCCTTCCTTAAGGCCATGGCTGACATCAATACCTTCAGCACTTTCTGCCCTGAAATTGTTTTTTAAAACCAGTCTTTGTTTCCATAGGAAAAAAATAAAGTTTTTGGTCATTCAGATCCAGTTGTAATTTGGACCTTGAGGCAAAATGTCACCAAGCCTTTAATTCAAACACTGTGGCTAGCAGACACATGCCTTTAATTCAGACCTTGAGGCAGGAAGTCACACCTTTGATATGGGTCACATTCTTCTCTCCCTCAGTTCATCTCATCCTCAGCAAGAACAGGAGATCTCAAGGTCCCAAAATGGCTTAGTTCAACATCCACTCCAGGCAAATCTGCTTTCCTCATCCCCACATCAAGACTGAGTCAGATGATTTTCTGGAGGGAATGGGCCACAATGTGTCAGTCCAAGGTGTTTCAGATCCCAAGCTGTTCAGTGGTAGTGGTTTGCAGCTTGGACAGCTTTGCTTTTTATCTTTTTTGTTTAGAGTCCACTAATGAGTGAGTACATCCCTTGCTTATCTTTGTGGGTTTGAGATAACTCACTCAGGAGGATGTTCTCCAAATCCATCCTTTTGCCTGCAAATTTTAGGATATCATTTCTTCTCACTGCTGAGTAGTACTCCATTGTGTAGATCTACCAGTTTGTTAATCCATTCTTCAATTGAGGGGCATCCAGGTTGTTTCCAGGTTCTTGCTATTATGAATAATGCTGCTATGGACATAGTTGAGCTAATGCCTTTGGAGTATGAATGTGCATCTTTAGGGTATACTACCAGAAGTGGTATTGCTAGATCCTTGGGGAAATTGATTCCCAGTTTTCAGAGTAACCACCATACTGCATTCTGGAGTGGCTGAACAAGATTACACTCCCACCAACAATGCAGGAGTGTTCCCCTTGCTCCACAACCTCTCCAGCATAGGCTGTCACCTGTGTCTTTTTTCTTAGCCAATCTGACAGGTATCAGGTGGTATCTCAAAGTTGTTTGGATTTGCATTTCTCTGATGGCTAAAGATGCTGAGCACTATTTCAACTGCCTTTCAGCCATTTGTAATTCTTCTGCTGAGAATTCCATTTTTAGTTCTGAGTCCCATTTTCTGATTGGGTTATTCAAAGTTTTGGGCTCTAGCTTCTTGAGTTCTCTATATATTTAAGAGATCAGTCTTCTATAACTTGTAGTGTTGGTGAAAATCTTTTCCCATTCTGTAGGCTGTTATTTTGTCCTATTGACAATGTCCTTGGCTTTATAGAAGCTTCTAAGTTTTAGGAGGTCCCACTTATTGACAGTTGTTCTTAGCGTCTGGGCCACTGGTGTTATATTTAGAAAGTGGTCGCCTGTGCCAATTAGTTGGATGGTATTTCCCACTTTCTTTCTTTTCTATCAAGTTCAGAGTGGCTGGGTTTATGTTGAGGTGTTTGATCCACTTGGATTTGAATTTTGTGCAGGGTGACAGGCTTAGATCTATTTGAAGATTTCTACACACTGCCATCCAGCTATGACAACACCATTTGCTAGAGATACTATCTTTTTTTCCATTGAATATTTTGGGCCTTTTTTCGAAGATCAGGTGTTCACAGGTATTTGGGTTTATGCCCACATCCTCAATTCAATTTCATTGATCCACAAGTTTGTTTTTATGCCAGTACCAGTCTGTTTTTATTACTGTAGTTCTATACTATAACTTGAGGTCGGGGATGGTGATGCCCCCTGAGGTTCTTTTGTTGATCAAAAGTGTTTTGGCTATCCTGGCTTTCCTGTTATTCCAATCGAAGTTTAATATTCTTCTTTCAAGGTCCATAAAATATTGTATTGGGATTTTAATTGGCAGTGCATTAAATCTGTAGATTGCTTTGGTAGAATTGCAATTTTTACTATGTTGATCCTACCTATCCAGGAACATTTGAGACCTTTCCATTTTCTGATATCCTCTTCAATTTCTTTCTTCAGTGATTTAAAATTTTAGTCAAATAGATCCGTTACTTCTTTGGTTATAGTTACTCCAAGGTATTTAATGCTATTTGCAGCTATTATAAAGGGTTATGTTTCCCTTATTTCTTTTTCAGCCCCTTTGTCTTTAGTTTATAGGAGGGCTACTGATTTTTTTGAGCTAATCTTGTATCCTGCTACATTGCTGAAGGTGTTTATTAGCTGTAGAATTTCTCTGGTAGAATTTTGTGGGTCATTTATGTATACAATCATATCATCTGCAAATAGAGATAATTTCACTTCTTCTTTTTGAATTAGTATCCCCTTAATCTCCTTTCGTTCTCTTATAGCTTTAGCTAAAACTTTGACAACTATATTGAATAGATAAGGGGAGAGAAGACATCCTTGTTTAGTTCCTGATTTTAGTGGGATTGCTTTGAGTTTTTCTTCTTTAAGTTTGATGTTGGCTGTTGGCCTCTTGTAAATTACCTTTATTGTATTTAGATATTTTCCCTGTATTCCTGTTCTCTCCAGGGCTTTAATCATAAAGGAGTGTTGGATTTTGTCAAAGGCTTTTTCAGCATCTAAGTATATGATCATGTGTTTTTTCCCTTTAGTTTCTTTATATGATGGATGACGTTTATGATTTTTCATATATTTAACCATCTTTGCATTTCTGGGATGACGCCTACTTGGTCATGATGGATGATATTTTTAAATATTGTTTCATACAGTTTGCCAAAATTTTGTTGACAATTTTAGTATCAATATTCATGAGGGAAATTTGTCTATAATTCTCCTTCTTTGTTGTGTCTTTGAGTGGCTTGGGTATTAGGGTAATTGTGGCCTCATAAAAATAGTTCGGCAATATCCCTTCAGTAAGAAAAAATGATATCCTAAAATTTACAATCAAATGGATGTATTTGGAGAATATCCTCCTTAGTGAGCTATCACAAACCTAGAAGGATAAGCAGGGGATGTATCCACTCATTAGTGAACTCTAAACCAAAAAGAAAAAAGCAAAGCATGTCCAGACAGCAAACCCGAACCACTGAACAGCTTCGGATCTGAAACACCTTGAAGTGACACCTTGGATCCCACTGCCCCTAGAGGAACACCTGACTCAGTCTTGATGTTGGGGTGAGGAAAGTGGATTTACCAGGAATGGAGGCTGAACAAAGCCATATTGGGACCTTGGGACCTTGGGACCACCTGAGGCCCATGCTTGGGAGGAGATGGGGAGATGTGGGGAAGAGAGAGTGATTGGAAGGGGTAGGAGGGGAAAGAGGGAAAGGGACCTTGAATAAGAATATACATGAATAGAAAATGTGACTTCTTTATTCATAATAAAAATAAAAAAATAAAAAGAGTCATTTTATTGCTATGTTCCTTTAGCAGAACAGTAGAATTTGGTTTTTCCCTATGCTCATGACTTATCTTGTTTCAGTTTCTTGACTAAATGAACAGTGACATGCTTATGTTCCATCCCATGAAGTGGACATTAAAAAGCCATTCAAGTTGTGGTTGGTTACTCCCAAAATATTTTCACCACTATCACACCAGCACATCATGCTGGCAGGTCAATTTTGTAGATCACAGTGTTTGTAGAAAAATTGTTGGATACATATTTTACTATGACAGTGTTTGTAGAAAATTTGGTGGATGCATTTCTTCTGTGGCAGAACTTCCAGTACCGTGAACACTAATCAGTAGGGATAAAGGTTCTAATTAGGCACCAGCTCAACTTTTTGTGTTCAATGAGATATGTAAATATTGTCTTCAGCGATAGAGCCATACCATCAATTTGTGGAGAGAAATCAAATAGCTGTGTCAACATTCTGAGTTATTTTGGGGTTTATATAATGCCCAGTTGGCCAAAACCTCAATTAGATGCTCTGACTCTAGTGCTGAAAAATGTGTGGTTAGGGCACTCTATCCCCTACTATTGGTAACTCCATTTAGATTTCTTTCATATATGTATATATTTTAAGAAGCTTCTAAAATGGTAAGTTTTCATATGACCTTTAAAAAGTCCCTTATTGTTAATTTCCTCTCTCACCATATTCCCTCCTTTAACTTCTTTCCACCCCCTCACTGTTTAATCATCCTGTTCCAGTCTTCACTCTGCCTTTTCATAACTATATAATCTATTCACTTTCCTGGAAGGATTCCCCCCTCCCCATTAGTCCTCTCTGTGAAACCTGTGTGATTATATGGATTTAGGTATGCCAATTGAAGACTTAAAATCTGACATTCATTGTGAATGTCAGATTTTAAGTCTTTTCTTAACTATATAATCTATATAATCACTCTGTCTTTTCATAACTATATAATCTATTCACCTTCCTGGAAGGATTCTCCCCTCCCCATTAGTCACTCTCTGTGAAACCTGTGTGATTATATGGATTTAGGTATGCCAATGAAGACTTAAAATCTGACATTCACAAGTAACAGAATGCATATCATACTTGTTTTTCTGGGCCTAGATTAGCTTTCTAAGAATGATTTTGTTCTCAATATATCAGTTTGCCTGCACATTTCATGATTTTTTAATAGACAAATATTAACTGTATAAATGTACCACGTTTTCTTTATTCATTCATTTGTTTTTGAACATCTAGGATATTTTCAATTTCTATTTTGAAGAGAGCAGCAATGAACATGGATTATCAAGTGTCTTTGGAGTAAAATATAAAGACCTTTGAGTACAAAAGTAGTATAACTGGATCTTGAGGTAGATTTATTCTCAGGTTCCTGAGATACAACCACATTGATTCCCATAGAGTTTTTACAAATTTTCACTGCCATCATCAATGTATGAGTGTTCCCTTTAGCCCACACCCTGTCCTGGTTAAATTGTCATTTGTTTTATTGATCTTGGGTATTCTAACTAATATAAAATAAAACGTCGAAGTAGTTTTGATTTGCACTTCCAAGATGACTAAGGATATTAAACATTTTGTTAAATACTTCTTTGGCATTTGTTTCCTCTTTTGAGAATTCTGTTTAGATCTATATCCAATTTTTAAAATTTGATTATCTTTTTCTTGATGTCTTGTCTTGAATTATTTTATATTTTATGTTAGTCCTCTATCAAGTGTGTAGTTAGTAAAAATATTTTTCTATTGTTTTTTGTCTGAATGATCATGTTCTTTGTTATTGTGGTTGTTTGAAAGCAAATAGTCCCTAAAGGAAGTATCATTATTAGGAGGTGTGGACTTGTGTATGTGAGGTCTTATTAGAGGAAGTGTGTCACCCAGTGTCTCAGTTCACTTCCTGTTGCCTAAAAAGTTGCCTCCATGTCCTGTAATGAAGATAGTGGACTGAACCTCTGAACAGTAAGCAATTCACCACAACTAAATGTTTTCCTTTATAAGAGTTGCCATGAGCATGGTGCCTCTTCACAGCAATAAAAACCCTAATTAAGAAGTCAGTACTGACCAGAGGTTTGTGTGGTGTGCTGTTTGTGCTGCAGCTGGGAGCTGAGCAGAAAACATGACCAAGCTGGGAAACCACAACCTGTGGAGAATTTTGAATGAAGAGAAACCTGTGTAAGAATTAAGCTGAGACCCAGAGCGGAGTCAAAGGAGGCCCTAGGCCCTGCCCAACTGGGCCCCATCTCCAGGACAAATTGTGTCATTTGACAAGGACCGAGGGCTTTGAAAGTTTGTCCCCATACAGAGCAGAGCCAAAGGTGAGCAGATCTCATCCCCTCGGCCACAAATTGGAGAATTTCTTTCCAGGATTGGGCTTGCACCCAAGGGTCTGATCTCAGACTCATCCCAATAAAAGGACCTAGGCCATGCCTGATTGGGCCTCATCTCCAGGGAAAATTGTGTCACCAGATAAGGACTGAGGGCTTTGAAACTCCATCCCTTGGAAATGGAGTCACCTGTCCAGAGCAGAGTCAAACATCAAACAGACCACTTTCTCAGAGCACAGAGGAGACACACAAGCCCTCTAGCAACAACTGACTGGGAGCTGACTAATTGTGAACCACTGAAGCCATGAGAAGATGCCATTATAAGAATACATATAGCAATATAAAGAACAACAAGGCAACACCAGAAGAAGTTAGTGGTTCTACAACTACAAGACCTGAACAGAGCAATGAAGAGGAAACAGAAGGAAACAACAGAAAAAACACCTTTATGAAGATTATTGAAGCCTTAAAAGAGGATATAAAAAATTCCTTTCAATAAATAGAAGAAAATACAAACAAAAAATTGAAAGAGATGAACAAATCCTGGAAAGAAAACCAAGAAAAGGAAAACCAAAATATGAAAGAAACATTCCAGGAACTAAAAACAGAAATAGAAGCAATAAAAAAGGCACAAAATGAGGCAAAGGCAGAAATAGAAATCCTAAAGAAAAGAACTGGAACTATAGACACAAGCATAACCAACAGAATCCAAAAGATGGAAGAGGGAATCTCTGGAGTGGAAGACTCAATAGTGGAAATACATCCATCAGTCAAAGAAAATACTAAAACCAAAAAAGACATAACACAAAACGTTCAGGAAATTTGGGACACCATTAAAAGACCTAAACTGAGAATAATAGGAATAGAAGGAGAAGAATTCCAGCTCTAAGGCACAGATAATGTATTCAATAAAATCATACAAGAAGACTTCTCCAACTTAAAGGAGATGCCTATAAAGATACAAGAAGCTTACAGAACACCAAATAGATATGACCCCCCCAAAAGTCTACTCAACACATAATAATCAAGCCACAAAATATCCAGCACAAAGAAAAAGTTTTAAGAGCTGCAAAAGAAAATGGCTAACTTACCTATAAAGTCAGAAACATCAGAATAACCCATGACTATTCAATGGAAACAATGAAAGCAAGAAGGTCCTCCTCAGAAGTAATACAGACAATAAAGGAGCATTGCGCCCATTGCTTTCGGTTCTGCTCCCGGGACTGAGTGCTGTCTGCAGAACCCCAGCGCACTCTGGAGCAGGGGCAGGACCACATCCACAGCTCCTGCTGAGGTAATTTGCACGGCTCCCCACCACAACCTTGAACTGAGCAAACCAAATACAGCAGTCTCTGAAGGGCAGATTCAGACCCCGCCCAGAGGTGATGAGGGGACACCAGGCCTCAGCGCCTATATCCCAGCCTGGGAGGGAGAGTTGAGCTCCCATTGCTTCTGGTTCCACTCCTGGGACCGAGAGCTGTCTGCAGAGTCCCAGCACACTCTGGAGCAGGGGCAGGTAAACTCTGCCCGTCACCACACCCATAGCTCCTGCTGAGGGAATTTGCACGGCTACCCACCACGATCTCGAACTGAGCAGACCAACAACTGCAGGGGTCTCTGAAAGACAGACTCAGACCCTGACCAGAGAGGTGACATGAGGCACACAAACCCAAGTGCCACAACTGATGAGGACCCATCTAATCGTGAACCACTGAAGCCATGGGCAAATGTCAGTGCAAAAAATTACATAATAATACAAAGGACAACATGGTAACTCCAGAAGAGAGTGGTGATCTTACAAATACAAGACCTGAACTGAGCAATGAAGAGGAAACAGAAGGAAGCAACACCAAAAATTCCTTTTTGATGATCATCGAAGCTCTAAAAGAAGATATGAAAAAAGCCATAAAGAAAATAGAAGAAAATACAAACAAAAAATTGGAAGAGATGAACAAATCTATGAAAGAAACATGCCAGGAACTAGAAGCTAAAATAAAAGCTGAAATAAAAGCTGAAATAAAAGTTGAAATAGAAGCAATAAAAAAGGCACAAAATGAGGCAAAAATGGAAATAGAAAACCTGAAGAAAAAAGTTGGAACCACAGATACAAGCATAACAAACAGAGTTCAAGAGATGGAAGATAGAATCTCTGAAGTGGAAGACTCAGTAGCTCAAATAGATATATCAGTCAAAGAAAATAGTAAAACTAAAAAAGCCATAACTCAAAATGTTCAGGAAATCTGAGACACCATGAAAAGACCTAATTTGAGAATAATAGGAATAGAAGAAGGA
>PVIH01011744.1:0-67453 GCA_004025045.1 Sigmodon hispidus | reverse complement strand
CCTTGTCTAGTTCCTGACTTTAGTGGGATTTCTTTGAGTTTTTCTCCATTAAGTTTGATACTGGCTGTCGGCTTCTTGTAAATCGCCTTAATTATATTTAGGTATTCTCCCTTTATTCCTGATCTCTCCAGGGCTTTAATCATAAAGGAGTGTTGGATTTTGTCAAAGGCTTTTTCCGCATCTAAGGATATGATCATGTAGTTTTGTTCCTTTAGTTTGTTTATATGATGGATAACATTTACAGTTTTTCGTATGTTGAACCAGCCCTGCATTTCTGGAATGAAGCCTACTTGGTCATGGTGGATGATATCTTTTATGCATTGTTGTATACGGTTTGCCAAAATTTTGTTGAGAATTTTCACATCAATATTCATAAGGGAAATTCGTCTGTAATTCTCCTTCTTTGTTGTGTCTTTGAGTGGCTTGGGTATTAGGGTGATTGTGGCCTCATAAAAGGAATTTGGCAATATTCCTTCAAAATGTTTTTAAAAGCTTTATGCTCTTTTGTCTCTTTTTCTCCCTGCATAAGCATGCAAAAATAACTAATAAAAGGAATAATTATGAAACAAATATCACATAGAGTAGAAGTCAGCTTGTTTTTCTATTTTAGCATGTTTAGATATGGAACTGGTTGTGGGCCTAAATTTTAAAAAGCACAGATATTTTATTACCTTGCTGAAGAATTGTTCTGTGTGGTTCAGGGAACAGTCTACAATAATAATCCTTTCAGGTTTGAATGTGTGACCTTATTAAGTATATGTCAAGGCAAAAGAATAAATAGTAAGTAATGAACTGAGTCACAGATAGATGGCAAGACATCATCAAACTGGAGGTTCTAGACATCCAGAAGAAATTGTCTGGGGAGCCTCCTATTGTGGTGGTAAGCCATTCCTGATTGAGAGAGTCTTTTGTGGTACTGAAAATCCCTTGTGGGGAGGGGGGTTTGCTAGTAAAGGAACAAGTAACAGCCGAGGCAATAGTATCAAATAGGACACTTATTTGAGAGTTCTGAGTACAGCAGAGCTTATTTCTAGCGTAAGTTTCTAGTGACTTCTTTGTACCCACTATAGAGATTTCCGTATCACTTAAGCAAAAGTAACTGTTGTGGCTGTGAGGAGCGTCTGACGCCTGCGTCTAGGGTGTGTCTGCATGATTTCCCTTTAAAAGCCCCAACCATTTGGGAGATTTCCTCTCTTTCCTTCTTCTCTGCTCTCTACACCACACCTTCCTTTCTCCTCCCCGAACTGTTCCTTTAATAAATCTAATAAGGCTCTTGGCAGCATGCTAGTGAGATCTTCCATGCACAAAATACTAACAGTAACCTCTACTGGAAGTATTTTTTCCTTTAGTTTTTTACAAAGACACTTTACACTCTTGGGCTGTTTTTCTCTTTTTTTTCTTCTCTCTTTTAGAGATCTGGGAAGTACGGTCTGTCCTTAGACAAGAGTTTCTCAGAGGACATTTGAAATAAACACACTGGAGTGTGAGACAGAAAAGCCCTCTGCATTTGCAGAGTCCACTTTCATAAATTTAAACAGTATATTACTTACCAATATAAAATACATAATATAAAATTATAGTATATAGTTTATATGACACTGACCTCTTAAAAAAATGTTTTCTGTATTGCAGTCGTGTTAATGATGGCTTCAAACATCAATAACAACTTGATATTGAGAACATTTATAAGTAGCTCATTAGAATGAATAATTTGGTCATCAGAATGAATTGGAATTCTGTATTGCCAAAGAAATGAGAGTGATGAACTCAAAAATGCCACTCTGCATGCTCCCCTAAGGTGTGGGCTTGTAACAGCAATACTGCTTGCTTTGAGCTACTATTGTACATAAGTACAAAAGGTTTAGGGTGACTCAGCTGACCAAGAAATGATCAGGCACAAAGGCTCTGGGAACAACTGAGGGACAGTGGCAGCAGGCTGGTCCCAAGTTAGCTGTGGTGTACATGCTTCAAGCTGCAACTGACAATGTTCAGTGTTTGAGACAGACACTACGTGGCTTCTCAGAATACTTACTTGTTGTTAAAGCAGAAAATGTACGAATCTTCTCTGCTTCTTGTTATTTATGTAGTTATGGGATGGGGGAGGTTTTTGATTCTAGTTGTATTTTGACTAAACCACTGAAATCTGTACTGTTTTTCTTTTCTACTTGACAGAGGAAGAAACTGTAAGACTTCAACATGATAATTTATATTATGGCTGAAGTTTTGTTTTAAGTTTAAATTACAATGTATAAGGTATCTATAAAACAAAAAAGTCTCTAACCTGTAAGCCACACTTGACCAAGGATAGATAGCTTTCTGGAGTGCTGGAAGCTGTTGTTCCTGTAAAATAAAAATGCCATTTGTTTTTGCCTCTGCAAAGAAGCTTGGTTGCCCCAACTGACTGCACAGGCTTTCTGGATCACATGTAGGTGGGAAGTACATGGAAAGGAAAGTACACCAGGATGCATGCTTGCTCCTAGTTGAATAAAGGCAGAAATCCATTGTCTTGTGAGATTTACCTTTATAAGCCTCTGACTAATGTAATTTTGTGCCATATTCTAGAAACCTCAGGTGCAGACCTGGCCAATGTCCATCATCCTGGCCAGTATTTAATAAAGCTTCCTTCAAATTTGGTTCAAAAATTATGGTAGTGGTCTTATTCTCACCTGGTGGGATTAATATATCCTAACTTAAAAATTTAATAGTTACTTTTTTCCTGACTATCAAGGTTGATCATTTTATCTAAGAGCAACTCAAAGAAAGCATGAAGAGCTATTCTCTGGAGAAGGAACTGTAGAGATGGTGTGAGCCAGAGAACTGTAAAACATAGTTGCAGAAAGTAATTTCTATTCAGTGAAGACAAGCAAACACAGGTTCCTGATGTGTGGATATTTTTGCTCTAGTTTAAATACTATTGCAAAAATATATTAGAATCACCATTCCAAAGTATAGAATGTCTCCTTTGTGTTGAGAACAAGATGTAGAAACCATCTCTTACTCAACCTTGTCTCTCAGAGTGCCTAGTAGAATGATAGGCATTTACACATTTGTTAAATTTACTTAATGTCATTTTAAAAAACATAAGACAAAATAAAGGTAACTTCCATGTTCCTTCTGTGCGAGGATGCATAAATTTATCCTTTCGTGTCTCAGTCCCAGTCTTCCCCATTGCTTCCTGTAGCTAGTGCAGCTGGGCGTGATGAAAGCTCAGCCAGGACAGCCAACCAAGCCTTGTAAGGTTCAACTCCAGAAGTTGAATAAGCAGTTGGATAATCTTCTTTTTCCCCTTCTCTGTCAGAAGAAAAAATGCTTTCAAAAATTGTGTCAGGAAACGCTGCTAGCTTTCATTGCTTTATCAGTCACCATTACAGTGCATAGAAAATATCTGGTGCATATTCAGCAGGGAATCGCTTTATGTAGAAAGACACTGATATCATTCTTCAGATTTAATTTGCTTTCTCTGGCAATATCAGTAATCTCTTTTGTTAGCTACCCCTAAATGCTTGAAAAGGGGGACCTTTTAATCCTACTCATCTGTCAAGTCATTCCTAGAATAAATTTTAAAAACTGACCCTTCTTTCTACTTTAAATTCACATATTAGGTGGTGCAAAGATTGCTTTTGAATGAGCTTTTGCCCCTGGTGCTGCTCCTGTAATTTGCCTCCTGGGATGTGGTCAGATGTCTGCACCTAATTCTCAAAGATCACATATTTCCATAGGGTATGCATATGCCTTTTCAAAGAAGCAGCAATGAATTATCTGCTTAGTAACATAGCATTGCTACTGCTTGTCAAATAGCTCATTTTCTGAATGTGCACCTGAAGAGTTCTGTGTGGTCTCTCATTTCTTCTCCTGTGACCTATTAGCAGCTGTTGGCATGGGTTCCAGAATCCTGAATTGGTGCAGTGGTGGGCACACAATGTCTTCTTTTCATCTCCACAGCCACACTGCATGCTACCCTTCTCCCACAGAGAGCTCTTTTTTTTTAAAAAAAAAAATTATACTTTCTAAGGATTTTTACTCTAACTCCTTATGGACTCAAGTTTTATCTTTCTTTTGTTCTTTTTCAGCATCAATTATTTGATGCTGCAAACTGAGATAAGATTGATAAGATAGTTTTGAGTAAGGAATATAAGTAAAAATTGATACTGGCCTGTCAGTCTGGTATTTCTCAATCATCTTTCCTTAAATATTTGATGACATAAAATACAAATGTTCAAAAAATGTTTGTGACACAGAATTGAATTGGATCAAGCTGCTCAGGATTAAAACCATAAAACAAATAACAGGAGAGAAAAGATAAGCGGCCAACAACCCAAAGGAAATCGGCCTTGAATTGTAGAGTGGAACATCTGCTTTCCTTCTCTTCGTCCTTTTAATAGCCTTTGCACATAATACACTGGTTTTAAAGGAATGAAATTTGGTCTTAAGTTATGGGACACATTTTAAACTGCAAGAATACAAATAAAGCACAAGAGTGTTCATGTTCATCTGTTGGGAAGTTTTTACCAGGCTGACAAATTCCAAGAGGAGGGAAGGCAGAAACCCCCAAGAAACTGTCTGCTGAGTTATTCCAATGGTGTGGTGTAAAATGGCCAGCTTTTGATGAATAAACTCAATGATTTACAGACGAAAAACAAATCAGTTTTCTCCATTCATATCTATGTAACTTTCCTGAGCAAGTGGCTTTGATGTACCTGATAGACCCCAGACTCAGGGTACTATCCTCAGGAAGGGGGGCCCCAAGAAACCAGACTCTAGGCTGTTGTTGTAAAAAGAAACATGAGGTTTATTTTGTCTGCAGATGGGCTACCTCCCTGTCTCGGGAGCAAGGAGTAGAAAGGGAGGTGGAATCCCATATCTCTTTTAAAGGCTAAGACCATAAAATCACCATAGCAACTGGGGCAACACATGATTGGTCACTTTAAAGGTCATGCTTCAAAGTCATAAGGTTGCTCACAGCAGTCATGGGGTTGCCTTAAGACCAGCTGATTAGGGGGCTTTTACAACCGGGTGTTGGTCACCGCTATTCTGCTTGGAACTTCTGGTATTTTTTTTTTAATTTTTAAACTATTTTTTCTTTTTTTTTTTCCTTCTTTATTTTGTATTTATCAAAAAAAAACCCAGTAAAATGAATTTAAAATGTGGAAAAATTAACAATAACTATAAAGAGGAAAAGAATCATAAGCATGGCTTATCAAGGGTGGTAATGCAAATAAGATTGCTACACATATATTTACTTTGTGTTCAGCTTTCCCTCTGAATTTTTTTTTCCATCCCTGTATATCCTTATTCAAGGTCCCTTCACCCTCCCACCACATCTGGTCATTTTTCTTCTCTGCAACTCCTCATCCCCTTCTTGGGCAGGGAGCAGACAGTCCTATGGTCCCATTGACCCAATAATGCTTGGATCAGTCTCCACTCCTGGCCAAATCCAGTTTTGTCCCCCCTCCCTCAAGAGTGAGTCTGGTGTTCCTATAGTTGGACTGGGGTTTGTAGGGTCAGTCCAGGGTGTTTCTGATCCCAAGCTGTTCAGTGGTTGTGGTTTGCCGCTTGGTCATGCTTGGCTTTTTTTCTTGTTTGTTTGTTTAGAGACCACTAGTGAGTGAGTACATCCCCTGCTTATCTCTCTGAGTTTGTGATACCTTGCTCAGGAGGATATTCTCCAAATCCATGTTCATAGCAGCATTATTTGTAATAGCAAGAACCTGGAAACAACCTAGATGTCCCTCAACTGAAGAATGGATTAACAAGCTGTGCTTCATCTACACAATGGAATACTACTCAGCAGTAAGAAAAAAAATGATATCCTAAAATTCGCAGGCAAATGGATGGATTTGGAACTTCTGGTATTTTAATCACAGTTTCAACCAGACCATTATGTCCTATCTGAGTTGATTATGGCTATCTGGGTTGGGTCACTCTGCTTCCTGGGACAGACTTCAGTTCCTTGTTCTCATGGGGGATGCTCTGCTGAGTACCTGAACTGAATGCCTGGGTCAAGCCCTAAAACCCAGGGTCCTTCATTCCCCCATTTTCTTTTTGGGTACTGTCTCAATCATGAGACTCTTGCAATATGCTCATGGCAGTAGTCTATCTAGAAGATGGTCTTGTGCCCCACCCCTGCAGGCCCAAACTGATCTGCAAGGTCTTAAAAGAGCAACTCGGACCTGACTTGCAAAGCCAACTCTAGGCTGTAGGGACCTTTGGCCATCACAAAAAGATTTGTCTCCTATGCCAGGTTTCCTTTTAACTTAGCATTTCAACCTTTTAGGGGTTTGGAGGTGTAACGGGCATAGAAGATTTTCTTTACTGCTTCAAGCTGACATTGGGGCTTTGTTCTTAGGGCCCCAAAAGATTGAAAAGCTAGTAAAGGAACTGGCACCCAGGGCTTCTGTCAGGAGCACGTAGCTGTCTGATCCAGTAGCGGAGAGACAGGAAACAGCCCAAATCGGTAGACCTGGTTCACAGGCTTCCAGCAAGTCCACAGCTCCTAGTCAAGTGGAAATCTGTTGAGATATGTTAAAACTGAGAACAAAATTAGAATTTAAATCTTAGGCCCAGTCTTAGTAATTTGGGAAGGGCTGGAGTTCCCAAACCAGAAGAGAAAAGTATCATCCTTAGGGACAGATATGTGGGAAAAACTTAGTCTATACTTATCTGGAATCTTTTAGGCCTCTGTGAGGTAGATCCAAATTCTATGAGTCTCTTAAGCTCATACAAATTGCAAAAAGATACAAGAATTTTTAGTTATATTAGTATTCTCAATCAGGCTTTATAAAATGAGCTTGAAAACTGGCTATCACCTTGCAGAAGGATCTGATTGTCTAATTCTACCAAGTTGACAAAGTTATAACTAGCCCAGCTGTCAATACTTGCAGAGATCTGAGAAGGATAAATTATACCTAAGCACAGAATGAACAGCTTTTGAATCTACTAAAAACAACAGAGACCAGTCCATACCTACTTACCCATACCCAGGTCTCCACCTAGCTGGAGGTGGAAGTATCTAAACAGCATCAGTCTTCAGCTGCCAGGCCTTTAAGGTGGGAGATTTTTTTCCCATAGTAGAGGGACATATGGGAGAAGACTGACCTTACTTTGTCTAGGCAAAAGGGTTCAATCAATTCTCCAATGTCCTCAGATCTAGGCCGGGTTCCTGGCAGCAGGCAGGCATTATGCTGTGGCATCTTGCCCAGGTCAGCACTGCTACAATCCAGACGAAGATCCTGGTGTCTCATAATCTTCTTTGGAGACCTTGGGTCACTGTTAGGATCTGGGAGTCTGTTCTCAAAACTGTTAGGATCTGGGAGTCTCTGTCTGAGAAATAAACATTTTAAATGCCATATTCTACAGATCTCTGAAATATGAGGGCTGCACAGGCGTATCTGCATAGAAAAACTTTGTTTCTAGTTACTTCCTGTAAGCTAACCCTGAAACTTATACAAGAGACCAAATCTCAACCCTATAATTAATCACAGTACTTACAAGAATGACTGCTTGTGTTTCCTAATAGTCTTGAATTTGCTGATAGTTTTCATTAGTACACTTCACAAATATTTCATGGATGTCTTTATTATCACTCTAAATCCTAAAAAGTCTGTTCTCAAAACTATGTGCTGACTTAGATTTAAGATCTATGTCTGGCAAGATAAGCTGTCTTTGCAACTTTGATTACATACTTATAAACTTGTTTTCAGATAAGTTAAAACAATTTTTAGCACATAGAATCTATTTTTACACTCAGCATGGAGTCTGTATGCTCAAATTAGGTCATCTGCCAAAGTTCTTGTCACAGAAATATATCAATAGTGCATGATGATTAATAAAAGTAATTTAATTTCAGCATTTTAACAATTATAGTTATACTCACACATACAGAGTTGGATCCAAGTTACATACATAAATACATACACACATACATACATACATAAAACTAGCTTTCATCCACACATAGTTAACTCTAAGTCACATACATGTCCATATAACCATACATATGTCATAAACATTTTGCAGTGAAGAATCATCAGCTAATTCCAAAATGAAGAAAAACCAAATTGAATTAACCCAATATCTTACAGTTTCTTTTTAAATTTCAGTATTGGCAGGTATGAGAAACCACAGCAAACAAAATCCACATCACCTCTGACCTTCTATAACATTCTATATACCTTTTACAGCATTTCAGACATTTTTTTCTTCCTGTCCCTTTATTATCACAATCCTCTGCCTTCTCTATCATCTTCTGGACAACATAAAAACTTTCACAGTTCTTTTCTTGTGGTTCTCTTCAGTATGCATATACGTTAGCAGCATATGACCAACATGAAGCATTTGAAACTAGCAGTTGAGTTTTTGTTTTTCTTACCTAATAATTTGTAACCAACCTCCGTAAAAGATGACAAACCCACTGGATCTGAATAATCAAAGCAGCAGTCGCTTTGTCTCAGCAACTACAGTCAGTGACTGACCAACAATGCAATCCAAAATGGAGTCATGTCATATACTTTCAAATTTTCTCATGTATAGATTTCAATTATAACAGATTTTAACCTTATTTAATAATTTTTGTCACTGTCATATCAAAAACATTTGAACTCCTGCTCAGCTCTGATTCTTGACCAAAAGTGCAGTCATGGCAGCTGTGGGTGGTGACCGACTGCTATTGGGAATAGAGATAGCAAAAATATTTAAACCATTCTGTTTCAGCTTTATGCTTTTAACAAAATTAGAAACACATCAGAACAGCATAGATAACTTTCTTGAGAAACAGACAAAACTTCTCAACGAGGCAAATAGAACTTTTCTGACCAGAAATGAAACCAAATGAGCAGGTAACATCCAAGTTACAAAAATGCAAGCACACGAGTCCAAACATACATTCTGTGGCCACAGTTTTCATGCACTCACACATTCATCAATAGGCGTAGCCTGGCTAAAACATCTGCATAGATAAACCAAACAGAGCAATGTTATACATGAAGAGAGCAAAGAACAGTTTTCAGGAGCTGCTATGGGAATGTTCCCAGGCAGCAACAGGTCCCCCTGGGTCTTGGGAAGAACCAGGGCTTCTTGGTCCCAATCTTCCTGTTGTAGACAGACTCCAGAACACAAAACAGTGAGACAATTGACAAACACAAAGCAAACACAATCCACGGGATGGGCAACTCTGCTACAGAGATACAGAAGGGAGCAGCTGCCAAGGGCTCCATTCCCCAGGAAGGGGAGACACCAAGTCTCCTACCTTCCTCCAGACAACCCTAGAGAAGACCTACAAGAAGGGGACCAGGGGGGCCGGACTCAAGGCACATCTGCCTGCCTCCCCCACTGGCCCAACTGCACTGGTCCTGCGCAGGCACAAAATACAGATGCCAAATCGCCCAGACAAGAGACAAAGACACAACAACACAGAACAATTTGAGCTCATTCTTACCTCCAACCGGTCCTAGAGTGAGGGTTCAGGGGCACCCCAAAATCCCGGATAAGCCCCCACATGATGGACCCCAGAATCAGGGTACTATCCTCGGGAAGGGGGGCCCCAAGAACCCAGACTCTAGGTCATTGATGTAAAAAGGAACATGAGGTTTATTTCGTCTGCAGACAGGCTACCTCCCTGCCTCGGGAGCAAGGGAGTAGCAAGGGAGGGGCAAACCCATATCTCTTTTAAAGGCTAAGACTATAAAATCACCATAGCAACTGGGGCAACACATGATTGGTCACTTTAAAGGTCATACTTCAAAGTCATAAGGTTGCTCACAGTAGTCATGGGGTTGCCTTAAGACCAGCTGGTTAGGGAGCTTTTACAACTGGGTGTTGGTCACTGCTATTCTGCTTGGAACTTCTGGTATTTTAATCATAGCTTTGACCAGACCATTATGTCCTATCTGAGTTGATTATGGCTATCTGGGCTGGGTGACTCTGTTTCCTGGGACAGACTTCAGTTCCTTGTTCTCATGGGGGATGCTCTGCTGAGTACCTGAACTGAGTGCCTGGGTCAAACCCTAGAACCCAGGATCCTTCAGTACCCAGTGTTGTGGCAATGACAGCTATAAAAGACAAAGTCAGAAACTGATGCTCATCACAGTAGCACTGCTTTCTTACTAATACCTTCTATTTTGATTATTGGGTTAGTCATTGGACAGGAAAGTCAAAAGTAACCTTTTGGCACTAACATCAGCTTGACTTCATTAGATTTAAATTCAAGCACCAGCTTCGACAGCCAGCAAATACTCTGCATGTATGTCTCCAGCCTTCCCCAAGAGACCATTGAGTGGCAGTCAGGCCAAAAGAATGGTCCAGAGCAGGCAAATTCCCAGGGGCTGCTATTGCTTTGACCATGACCTGTTTTGGTGGATAAAAATAAAACACATCCCCCACCCCAAGGAAATACCTCTCAATTCTATATAACATTAAAAACTAAAAAGCCCAGAAAATCACTTTCCTTATGGCTTTAGACTATTATGTTTGTGTCTTTTGCTTTGTGTTTTGTTTTGTTTCTCCTGCAATGCACTATTGCCTCCCAATTTCCCATCCCTCTGTCAGCACTGGCATTTCATATAGAAAAGCAAGTTTTCTTTTTCTTTTCTTCTTGCTCTTGCTTTTAACATTAAAAAAAAAAATCAGACATTCTGAATCTACCATTTAAGCACAGATGTCACTGCTCCTGGGGAAGAAATACTGCTGATCTAGTTGGACAGGTTATTTCTTTCAACATGCAATATAAATTCTCACTTTAAATTTAATGCTCAAAACTTCTAAGCTTCCTAGATTTCCAAAGTGCCATTTTAGGCATTTTAAACAGTGTTAAGTAATTTAAACTGTTCAAATTTGTTCATCAGTGCTAAGTTCATTTTGACAATTATTTCAAAGTAGAGAAGCAGATCATTTGGAGATAACAAACTGGCCTAACATAGGTAAGCTGTTAGAATATCAGAGACATCAAACCCCTTACATAGTCAATGATAAAACTTGCATACATGCATTCCAAAAGAGATGAAACAATCATATTTGAAGACTGAACATTAGTGCTCATTAGCTGTATATAGTCAGAGAGGAAGGAGGCTCATGAATTCTGTTTATGAGGATTCTTATGACCACATTGCATGGGGATGCAGAGAACCTTGAATATAAAGGCATTTCTTTTAAGTAAATATTTTAATACTACCTTTTATTTTAAGACTAGCTTATACCAGCAAAGTAAATGTTGCTTACAAAGCAGTAGTAATTTTCTAAATCATCAACTGAACCCAGCTTTGGAATGCCATTTTCCAAGTTATTAAAGATTGAATGCAATTCATATTTAGTGACTTATATAATAAAATATGCTCTGAAACATTTACAGCATTTATGCTTTACTGCTATAGCCATATGCTGTCAAATTCATATGCTTGCTATATTCTTTTCTGTCATTTCAGAGCTGGTTTGTAAGTCATGTTCTGTTGAGTGGCTCATAAATTAAAGATACTTCTAAATCCCTACAATAAACCCTGAGACTTTTCTCCAAGTGCTTCATGCACTAGGTTAAAAGAGTTTTCACACAATATTGAAATAAATAATGCATTGACTTGATACGTTAACAGTTGAAAAAAAAAAACTCTGAAAGGAGGAGTGTTCACTGTATTGTACAGTTCCATTTAGCTCATTTGATTTTAGAGCCAAGTAGATGGGAACAGCTGTGCCATATTACTTCTACAGGGCAAACCTGGTCTTATATAGGATTCTTATGAAAGGTGGTTTAAAAGAATTGCCATTGACATATGAAAAAAAAAAAAACAAACCTGTGGATGAGAAAAGTTATATTAGTCCATTTGATAATATTTTGTTTAAGTAGATAAAGGCCAGGCTTAATAGTTAGGATTCATTTAAAATGTCACATGGATATGTTTAAAAATTTAATAAAACTTTAAAAAATTTAGTTATAAAAATATAAGTCATTTTAGTCTTTGACAATTTTATAAGTGATTTTTCACCTTCTGTCACCCTTTCTTATCTCTCCTTCTCTTCCACTGAAGTCCTTCTTTGTGAGCATACAAAGAAAAGAATGTATGTGGGTGTTACATAGTTGCTTGTATCAAACTACAGTTCTCATTAGTGTCTTAAAATACTATATGATAAATATTTACATGTATGTTTTTCAAATATTAGACAACTAAAATCAATAAAATATTGGAGGGTAAAGCTCCATCTCAGTAAATGATAATTCTGTGACACTTATAAAAATTAGAAACTTCCATACAGAGGGCCTTTGCTATTATTCACTGATATTTACAGGCTTTTAATAATTTAAGTTTTAAGAAAGGCACTGTTGGGGCTGGAGAGATGGCTCAGCGGTTAAGAGCACCGTCTGCTCTTCCAGAGGACCCGGGTTCGAATCCCAGCACCCACATGGCAGCTAACAACTGTCTGTAGTTCCAGTTCCAGGCAAACACCAAGGCAAACAAATAAATAAAAGTGTTTTTTTTTTAAAAAAAAAAAAAAAGAAAGAAAAAGAAAGAAAGAAAGAAAAGGCACTGTTATAATATGAAAGGTTATTCCTCAATTATTTTACCATAGATATTTTAAATCATCACTTTCACATATAATTGAAACATAAATGTTAAAATTCTCCTGTTTTCTTGGTACATATGTAGATCTATCTATATGGAACTCTGGAGCAATTATAGTATATGAGATGCTGCAATCCTACCTGTTTGTCTTTCTCTCAACTAGGGAAATTTCTCACAATGAAGATCCTTTCTCTACTACTGGATGAGAATTTCAGTCATATAGTATTTTAGAGGCTACTGTTGCTTCTAAGAGACACATTAACACATCATCCTCTCTTCAGAAATATTGCTGTCCCATTCTCCAGCCAGGACCTAGTGCCTGCCTAGATACAGAAGTGGTTTCTGTTCTTTCTCATGTTACCATTGTCTTGTCAGTCTTGGTTACCTCTTAGCTCTGCCAGTTTTGCCTATAGAGAAGTGAGGTAAAGTGTAAGACAGGGCAAAGATGCTATGAATAAAGCCTGTAAAACAGATACTGTCATTAGCAGACTTCCTGGGCTCTAACAATGAAAGGTTTTAACTGATGACTAAGAATTCCTGGGCCAAAGGGTAACATACCTGATCCTATCACACCATAATTACAGGTAAATGTAATTGTGTATGTATGTGGTACATATACATGAATGTGCTGATGTGGTAGCCAGAGAGTACCTTCCTTGATTGCTAACTGCCTTATTTATTGAGACAGGGTCTTTCCGTGAAGTAGTAGGTGGACGTCCTTTGGGTTGAGGATTCTGACCAATGAACTTCCTGGCTAGCTTGTCTCTATGGTCCCACGCTGTGAACGCAGGAGTTAGTACAGCCAAGGCTCTTCTTGTTGGTGCTGGGAATTCAAACTTAGTTCAATAAGCACTGCTACCCCATGAACTACCTCCCTAGAATGGGAAATATTATTATTTTATATATTTATTAGTAGTATACATAATTTGGTTTAAGTATATCCCTAACATCACAGAGAACATCCATAGACTAAATACACTAGAGTTCTTAGTTGCTAAAGTTGACAAGTTCAGCTCCTAGAATTTGTGATTACTGCTTGTTTCTGGCTACTCTGGTTCTGCTCTGAGGTTTTCTTTTCTTTTTTTTTTTCTTTCTTTTTTTGTCTCACACTTGCTATTTTAGTGCAAAAGTTAATATATATTATGTTAAACATGCAAGGAAGGCTTGTTTTAACATTTTTAAGTGTAAAGATTTTTAAGAGATGGTTGCAGAAAGGGGCTGGGCATGTGACTCTGAGGTGGAGGACTTTCCTAGATCACTTAAAGCACTGGGGTGGGAGGGGTTAGGGGTTGAGGAGATTGTACTGCAAAGGACATATGCATTTGCTAATTGGCTTTAAGAAAAAGTAAATTTTTTTTTTAACATCTTTGTAAAATCAGGTAGTTTAAACCTTAAAACATTGCTTCCCTTGTGTTTAGGTCCCCACCCTCCCATTGAGGCTGAGGGGATTGGAGCACTTTTCTCTTTAATGATTGCATTTCAAAGGGATGACTCCCAGGTCCTTGAGAAAGACATTTCTAGGATGTAAAACTGTCAAGAAGCTTTTAAAATGATTTACATATCAAAAGGGGGCAAGGGAAGCACTTACAATGGAAGTTTTCTAAAGAAAACCTCTAAGAACTTGGAGTCAGGAAGAAGCCAGTCTAAAGTTCAGGCAAACTGAGGGGAGGGTTTAAGGCCATCTTGGTCATCTGTCTAGAAAAAGCTTTAGGGCTGACTAGGAGATGACACCTAGACCTTCTGCCTTGAGGGATGCATATTTATACATAGTAAAGAGTCCTACATTCCCTAGCATTCTTTTGCTGCTAAATGTGACTCATAATTTAATTTAATTCTCAGCCCACTCTCTGTCACTGTCTACTGCTGTGTGTGTGTGTGTGTGTGTGTGTGTGTGTGTGTGTGTGTGTGTGTAGAAGAAAGAGAAGAATTGAGAGAAGAGAGGGAGGGGTTGAGGAGCATACCCTCTGGCAGAGAGGGAGAAGGAAAGAGGAGAGGAGGAAGGGTCGAAGGTAAGAATCTTTAAATGGAGCTAGATGTCAGAACTCAGGGCAAGGCCAGGTTAATTGCCATTGGCCAGGTGTGGCTTCAGGGTCCAGTCCAGAATCCTAACAAATATTATTAGAGAAAGTATGCCCTGTAGGAGTATGTTTGGCTCTGTTTGCAGGATGCCATTAGGGTAAGCAGGTATGTCCCACCACACACCAGTGATGCCAGGAGATTCTACCTCACCACAGGCTCACAGTAGTGGAGCAAAATGACCTTGTACTAAACTTGTGAAACTGTGTACTGTAATAAGCCTTCCTTTTTTGAAGTTGTTTCTCTTGGGCATTCTGTCAGTAGAAACCAACAAAGTGCAAATCTATTTGAATAGACTTAATTATGTCGTAGCATGTAGTTTGCTATTTCTTGATCTACACAGTGTTTAATTCCTTGAAATTAATGTACAAGGCTTTGCAGTTTACTGAGTGACTTAGTTTCCCACAGATTATGAAGTCTTGCTAGCAAATGCTTTAAGGACCTTAAGTGTACAAATCTGAAATGCTAACATGGTCTTATTTTATTTAATATTCTCTTTCTAGCCTTCCATGACCTTGATTCACTTTAGCTTTCTACTTACCTGCCTGGCAGGTCTTAGGTAGACTCTTGTTTTAACCATTCTAGAAATGTTAGTGGTTCCCAAGCCTGTCCTCTGGGTTAGTCCATGCCAATCTCAGTTTCTTACTTTAGTTCCTACCTTTCCAGGCTCACAACTCAGCATCATTACCTGGCCATCTCTTCTCAAACTCATGGCTGTTTCTTGACATTTCTTTCTTAGATCAAAGCTCTTGCCACCATTAGTCTTATTTAAATTCTCATTACACTTCAGCTCAACGATGGCACTAACCCCTTCTTGACAGATCTCCTTCCAGGGGTGTCTATTAGCTGCCATCACTGTCACATTGGTATCACCCAACAATAATCATCTAAGAAGTATTGAATATATAACATATTACTGCAATTTTTTTAGTCAAACATAAAAAAGGTTATAAATAACATAAGAAAATTATATATAATAGGTATAATAATTATGTATAACATATATAAATAATAATTATATGAGTATTGTCTAGTTTATTAACAACTGACAAATTTAAAGAAAATATTTTATTATTTACTTTATTTTGGTGAGTCCAAAGAATTATACCTAACACACTTTGTATCTAACTTGTATTACTAACTTAAAGTTGTATTAAATATATAACATATTACCACAAAAGTGTATTCATAGCCTTCAGTACTGCTGAAAGATAATCCAGTAGGTTCTGTGGGATTTCTTTTCTGAGAATCCACACAGCTCAACTAGCAAAGTAGAACACTTGCCCTTTTCTAGTGTTCCCACATTGTGTATAAAGTCTCCTCCCCATAATCCTCAGTACAAACATTCTCACTAATTGAATTCTTGAGTAATTCCCCCAAGTGTGAATTTTCCATAGCTTTTTATCCACAACTTTTAAAGTCTATTGTTTCCTGATATTGGTCTAAATGTTGAACAAGATTGTTAATATTGTAAATCTGTTATTCTGTGTAAAAGATACAAATTGACCTCAGTAGAAATAGAATGTTCTAGGAAATGAGTTTTAGTTAGATAATTGGAAAATATGAATTAAGGAGACAAAGTTTGCTTTTATGTGACCAAAAAAGGCCATGACACAGCTGGAGTTATATCTGCTATGCCAGACTTGAACTATATATGCAATACCTTCTAATAATAAAGAGAAAAATCTGTTAGTTAGTTTTAAACATGTTATATTAAGCTCTGTGCTGGAGGAAGATGGGTTGTGGAATTGAGTGATACAATGGTAGAAGAAGACAGATGAGGTTACAATGAGGGAGACTAGCATTACGAACAAATAAGATCCTCATCATCTAACCCACAATTATATGAATGCTGCTTATTTGGTGAGTCTACCATAGTTATGTGATAGACACTATTCTTTGTGTTATTTTGGCCAATACTATCAGGAGACTGAGTCACTTGCCCAACAAGAGCAAGTGACTACTATGCTCAATAATTGTCAAGGAATGCAGCCATAGAAACATTGTTGGGAGTTTTTGCCAGAGCATTAATTTGTGTGTGTGTGTGTGTGTGTGTGTGTGTGTGTGTGTGTGTGTTTCTTAACACCTGGGGCCTGTCTTATTAGCCAGGTTTCCTGATAAGTATGTTCTCCAGAAGCCTGATTGTCTGGACCATACTATGGAATATAAGAATAGCTAATGAGAGTTTGTACATCCTCTTCCATTGACTTCTTACACTATGCATTTTTAGCAGGATCTGCATTAGATTCACTTTTGTGTATTTATTTTGTACATTATAAAGCATATACAGGGCCTGGAGAGATGGCTCAGAGGTTGGGAGCACTGGCTGGTCTTCCAAAGATCCTGAGTTCAATTCCCAGAAACCATATGTTAGTTCACAACCATCTATAATGAAATCTGGTGCCCTCTTCTGGCATGCAGAAGCATATGCAGATAGAGCACTGCATATAGAATAAATAAATCTTTTTTTTTTTAAAGCATATACAGTTTAAATGATCATGCATAAGTTGTGTATGGTCCCATATGCCTGTAAAGCCAGTACTATGAATTTGAGTTCAAATTCCTATATTGAGTTCCTGGCCAGACATGCCTACCTAGTGAGAGCTCATCTTAAAAAAAAAAAAAAAATGTAGTACCTTCTTCCTTTTTTTTTTTTTTTTTGTAACATCAGTCATGTCTTCCTCTTTTAGTTTTTATTTGACACATAGTAATTTTATATATTTTGTCAGATATTAATAATTACATAAATGGTTTGGATATAGAGTGATATGGTGAGTGTGTACAATGATTAATTATTATTGACTGCAGTTGGGCTAGTATAATTTAGAACACTAGTACTTGTTTATTCTTGTGTCTGATATCTAGTTATTCTCTGTCAATTCTCCCCACTCCTTTCTCTAGCCTCTGATAACAATTGTAGTGATAATGGACAAAAAAGATTACTTTTATAATTAAACTGGGACATGGAAATATTGTTAAAACAAGGTTCTGGCATTTTCTTATGGTTACATGACTTCACACTATTGACAAGTCTTCAGAATATTTTTTGAAAGAATAATCTTTATATATGCATTCAAATATAAATTAAATTATTTAGGTCCATAACTAGATTTTGCTTATTCTGATGACTAGTTAACAAAGGAAGGACAATTTAATTTGTTCAAAACTGACTTTCACATTGCTTTGCAAAATCATGTCTACTGTATAATTCAGATGCACCTGACTATGTTGCTGTTCACACACTCCTTGAAATCATTTTGGAACTGACAGGTTTTATGAAAATTATGACAGGGAACAAAAATTATCAACAATAAACATTTGCCATTGAATTACTTTCTAACCATATTAATTTTGATTATTACCATCTTTAGTGGTTATATTGAAATACAGAACTGCCCTGATTATGGAAAACAAGCCTAATTGGGGTTAGGCAGAGTGATTCCCTGCTGTTTCCAAAAGCCTCTTCAAGCACTGCTATTTGAACACACTCCAAATTTATTTCTCTTCCAATTAAAATAAAACAACACCCCCCTCTCCGCCCAAAAAATTCCAAAACAACAGGGCTTTCTAATGAAAAGTATGTAGGAGAGCGTTTACCAAATACTCTATCTAATGTTTAGTTAATAGCTCCTGATTAAAAAACATACATGTAAAATACACTGAAATGTTTACTTTCACAGGTTATTTTTATTAATTAAATTTATTGTATTATTTTTTACATGATAAATAAAATCAAATTATTTTGGATCATAAGGACATTCACTAAATTAAACCAGACCAAGACTCTTTTAAATTCTTAAATTTTATTAAAAAATCAAATGTTCAAATTTTCCAAAGATCTATGAAAGAACAACAGTGAGGATGAAGGAAATACACCTGAGCAGAATGTCTTACTCTGCTGTTGGATGAAGTACTCTAGGATCTGGGAAATGTAATGCCCAAAGTTCAGTCCCCCAGAGAGACCACCAGAGACAGAGATGTCTGAAATGCAACAGCAAGGTTTATAGTCAGCACAATACAAGCCAGGCCCAATGTGTGGTGCAAGTAAGTGCTGAGCATCCCAAATTGCACAAGCTTTTTATAGGCAAAAACCAGAAAGCAGGGTTACTTGGGAATCAAGGGTGCAAGTGTACTGATGATTGGCTCATGCTCAGGGACTTTTACAGCTTAACATTCCTAGACCCCACCTGGGTGAGGTGGCCTTTTTACTGCCTTAGGTTTGGATCATCCAGGTGTCCTTAGATAGAACTTAGCTTATTCTTTCTTGAAACTAGGCAAGCCCCTGCCAGGAAGGTGAAACTGAACTCTACCTCTATAGTACAAAGCAGCTACTAGAATGCAAACTGTGGTGTCTTGAACTAAGTTTACTCTCTTCAGAAAATTCATGTGTGTCGCGAGCACATCCCGGGTACTCTCCGGTGGTCAGTCGGAGACAATGGACAATAAGACTCAGACACTCAATAGCGGTTCAATAACCTTTTACTGATGCATATAATATTCAGAATACACAATCCACATCAAACACATTAATCATATACTAATACAATCATACGACCTGTCCACCGATCGTGTCCGCGTCCTGTCAGTCCGCACCCGTCCAGGAGATGCAGCCGGGCCTCAGTCGCTGGTTCGGGCAGCAATCGCTCGGAACCTTGTTCCTCCTCGTGCCTAGGATATGGGATCTGGTCCTTCAGCATCTCGGGAGTCTCGACCAGGATCAGAGGGAGTCTTGACTGTGAAGTCTCCTCTTTTACCTCAGAGTCTCCGAGTGTTCGCCTCCAGAGATGAGTCATGAAGCTCGGGTCAAGCTCGGTGGCTTTGGGTCTGCTTTCACTTTATATACGATAGGGTTACTAGGTGACCTCACCCTAGTAACTAGGTGAGGTAATCCTGTCTATCTCTACCTTTCACTCTGTTACTCCTGATAGTCAGGGTGTAACTGGGTGGAGTGTTCAGAGGGTGTCCTCTGCTTATCTCTGTTCCACCCTAACTTCCTAAGCACACATGCACACTTCTATCTATGTCACTGCACACATTAAATGATGTCACTCAGGCTTAGCCTAACTTGTCCAAAGGACTTCCATTTTATGCTCTTTACAATGTGTTTTATGGCATAATGTGAACCTCCAAAAGTCTTTTGCTGGTTGTTTTTTATTATTTCCTTTTTTTTTTTTGTCTTTTTCTTTCTTTGATTTGTTTTTGGTTTGGATGGCCTATCTACTGATGAGTGAAAAATACTGAATTCAATAGCTTTAATGTATCAGGCCCTACCTGTCCAATAATGTTTGTTTTATAAAATTATATACATCAAAATCAAGGTGTTATATATGTACATATATATGCATATATGTAATAGTTCTTGATGGGTCTTTAATTTATTAATATATACAATCTTCTTACAGCTTTCAATAATTTCTTGATGTACACTTTGCCAGGCATAAAATTTTCCTCTATGTTTACTGCCTCTGCTTGCTCAGTATGTAGTACTCCATCTTCTAAACTACTTTCTGTGTGACTCTGTGCCAGTAGAATTTTTTTAAAAAAAAAAAAAAAAAAAAAACCGATGTGGATTTTGTGTTTTGATCCTATTAACTTGTTTTATCTCTTAATTGAAGAGTTGAGGTTGTTTACACTTAGGGCTTAAAATTACATATATTTACTAATTTCCATTATTTTTTTAGTTTTTTTTCAAATACTACTTATTTCTTTTTTTCTCCCTCATTAATCCTATGGGTTTGTTGATTTATTGAGTCTGACAAGTTTATTCTTTTCCTATCTCTTTTTTATTATCTTTCCTCTCATGAGATTTATTCCTTCTTGCATGTTTTTATTTTTTTATGTCCATTTCCCTCTACTTTTTGTAGAATTCCTTCAGTTATCTTCTATAATACTCAATTAGTTATCATGAATTGCCTTATTTTTTCATTAACTTAAAATATCATTATTTCTTAAAGTTTTAAAAGAAACTATTGTCAGATACAACAATTGTGCTTGTCAGTTTATTTTCCTCTAAGACCTTGGGGGTGCCATCCTCACTCTGTACTGCTCTGGCCATTAAAGTTTCTGTTGATGGGTTTGCTATTCTTCTGATGAGACTCTACTTGGAAGCTAGAATTTTTACTTGCAGCTTTAAATATTCTGTAGTTTTGACATTTGAATGACAATGTCTCTTTGATTAGTGTTTTCATTTTTTTCTGGCATGTCTGTGGAGGAAATATCACAGATGTTGATGGCTTTCTGTGGATGTGGTAGATTTTCTGTTATAACTTCATTGATCAGTTTTTCTATGCTTTTAGTTTGCATATTTACTTCTTCAGCCCTTTAGGTTTGGTCTCTTGATCACATTCCTGAATTCTTAGCTGCTGTGGTCATGCTCATGTTTTCTTTCTTGGTGACTGAATGTATCTTTTTAAAAAGCTTGTATTACATTCTTGAGTGCAAATTATTATAGACAGTATAGATATCAGCTTGGATTAATCTCAAACAATTAAAAATAGAATGACCATATGACTCAAGTAGTCCATTCCTGAGCATATACTCAGATACTTAGTAAAGCCTATATCCTACTTTATGGATATTTGCTTAATCATGTTTACTGCTGCTCTATTTATGACAGCAAGGACATGCAACAAACCTAGATGTCAATCAATGCATTAAAGGATAATTAGAATGTGGCATGTATATCATATCCGTGTAGAGGGACTCCAAAGATCACCAGGGAAGTAGATTCTGACGCAAACACATGAGGGTCAAGTTATTCTTTTGGACAGGTTCAAATTAACCCCTGGCCAAATCCCTTTTTCTTCCTAGGCAACAGAAGGAATTCTGCCCTGAGATCAATTAATTGAGAGGGTTTTAAAAGAAAAAGATATGTATGTGGGATGTTACACATCTTAGCATTTCAGGATTGGGTAAAGGAGTATGAAGTATAGTAATTTTTGTAAACTATTGGCTAAACTTTTGGCAAGAACCTAACTTTTGAATTTACTGGTCAAGCTTTAGGAACAAAACCAAGAAACTATTGGCTATCAGGTGCATTCTTAAGATATTTCCTACATTCTTCTTAGACCTGCACTCTGCCCTCAGGCACTAAATAGTCTTTCCCTGAAATAAAGTTTTGTAAAGATAAATCATGCCTTCACAATGTATACAAACTGATTAAGCTTTTAATTAATTAATTAAAATTAACACTGGTTTTGATTAAATTAACAAAACTAATATTAATAAAATATTAGTAATCTCTGAAGAATAATGATATTTCCAGGAAAATAGATGAGTTTAGAATGTATAAAACTAATTGAGGTCACCTAATTATAGAAATCAAAATCTAAATCACACATTTTGTTTCATATGCAGATCCTGGTCTGTAATGTATATATGGGTATACATAAACAGCTCTCTCTTTCTATGTGTGTGTGTGTGTGTGTGTGTGTGTGTGTGTGTGTTTTATATTATAACCTTTAGGAAGAGCACCAAGAAAGAGTACTGTCAGGTGATGGGAAAAGACCAAAATATAGGCTAAGGCATGTCAACAAAAATATAACTCTCACCTTAAAGGTGATAAGAGATTGTTTATTCTGGGCTAAATATGAGTGACCACAAAGTGTGAAAACAGGTTCAGGTTAACCGTGGAAATTCTGCCCTCCAGTGTGGTTCATAAAATTTTCTAATAACATAGCATAGAAAATTATGAACCAAGATATTTTTCAAATGTATTAATGAAAATAACAGGTTACAGAAAACCAGTGAATTTCTCAGCTACAGGCCTTAGAAAGTCATGGAATGGCATTCTTAGCCTTTTAAATAGTGGAAGCCATGACTCTGTTTAGATTCCAAAAAATTTACCTAATAATTACAAAGACCTTAGTGATAGACCCCAGACTCAGGGTACTATCCTTGGGAAGGGGGGCCCCAAGAACCCAGACTCCAGGCCATTGATGCAAAAAAGCATGAGGTTTATTTTGTCTGTACAGGCGGGCTACCTCCCTGCCTCCGGAGCAATCTCATATCTCTTTTAAAGGCTAAGACCATAAAATCACCATAGCAACTGGGGCAACACAAAATTGGTCACTTTAAAGGTCATACTATAATCGTAAGGTTGCTCACAGTGGTCATGGGGTTGCCTTAAGACCAGTTGGTTAGGGGACTTTTACAACCGGGTGTTGGTCACCGCTATTCTGCTTGGAACTTCTGGTATTTTAATCACAGGTTCGACCAGACCATTATGTCCTATCTGAGTTGATTACGGCTATCTGTGCTGGGTCACTCTGTTTCTTGAGACAGACTTTTAGACTTTTAGTTCCTTGTTCTCATAGGGGGTGCTCTGCTGAATACCTGAACTGAATGCTAGGGTCAAGCCCTAGAACCCAGGGTCCTTCATTAGTTCACATCACATATATATTAAAGGACTAAGATAGTTAAGGATAATCAGTAATCAGAATATTTCAACTTCTCCAGAATCATTAAAATTTTGACCACCCTGTGGTTAAGCATTTGAGGGAAATTTTCAGTTATATTGCTTTGAAATTTCATCTGCTTCTTTTTCTACTGAATATTCTTATTATCTATTCCTGGATTAGAAACTCTCTGTCTCCCTCTCTCACTTCATGACAGTTGGGATGATCAGTGTGGATGAAGGTATTTCCCTCCCTCAAGCAGATTTGACTCTGTTAAAGCCCTAACAATTAGGCCTTGGTGAAGGTAGCTTGTTAATGAGAATACATGCTGGGTCACAGTTTTTAGAATGGTTCCTTTCTCTTTCCTCTGCTGGAAGGCTAAGAGGATTCCCCTGTGATAATCACTACCAGGTCCTGAGAAAACCCCTGGAAGCAAACCCCTAAGCATGTACAGACTCCTATACCTGGGCCAGCTGCACTTGACTGCTTCCAAAAGGAGCCTCCAGCAATTCAGCAACTCAAATCTTCTCAAAATTTGCTTCCTACAGAAATTCTCTGCACTCATCCAGTCATACTATTTTGAGGGCTGCTATTTGATCTTGATCTCAGTTTTCTGGTGAGTCTATTAAGATTTTTTTTCCTGTTTTTTTTTTTTTTTTTCTTGCTGTCAGAGACTGACAAAAGAAACTTTTAATCTCCTCCTTTCTTGCCAAACAGAAAGCTGATTTTATTTTTCTTCCTTTTTCCCCCCTTTCTCCATTCCTTCCTTCCTTCCTTCTTTCCTTTCATCTCTTTTTGTTCTGTTTTGCTTGCTTGAAAATAGATACACTTTTTAAGTCTTTTTTTTTTTTTTTTTAAAAGCAATATTTGGAACATCAGAGGTAGAAATATCTGCCTTTGAGAACAGGGCTGTCTATTTATTACTTCTGAAGTAGAGGCTCTTAAGAATTCTTCTTGCTTCTCAAAAGCCCATGGACAGTGGATCACTATATACAGTAAATTCTACTCCTGACTTGACATTGTCATTTTCCTTCTGAATTCTTCTCCTCTGTATTTCCAATCTCTTTTCATTCCTGTACAACAGTAATTGTGTCTGAGGCAATCTGAGGCTTTATTTGATGAGTCATGATGAACATTGCTTTTACATTGTTATCTATATCCAGTACAATCTTAGAGTTCTCCATTCACAAATGAAGAATTTGGGCCACAGGAGGATAATGGACTTGAGCCCATAGCTGGGAAATGCTGATCTGTACCTTGTCTCTTCAGAGATCCTCTTTCCATATCACTTTCTTTCAGAAGAGCCATAGCCTTGGCTTTAGATGAGCAAATCTAGTACATTGTGTTAGGGAACAGAAGACACTCTAGGCAATTGGTGTTTAGACAATACAAAGCCAGGATAGATATCCAACATAGGCCAAGATGACTAATGCTGAACAGCCTAGGGGCTATGAGTCAGCAATAAGTGTTCAGGGAACTACAAAGTGGGCAATAATGCAATCTAATTTATAATTAATTTATAAAATGTAGCTTTTGTGTAATTACGTATAAACATGAGCTTGAGATCAGAGAAATGTGCCATTTGCCTTTACCTACTGCTTTTTGACTTTGCCAGTTGACCTGTATAGGCCTGGGTGTGTCTGTTGGCAACCTCTGTGTTGGTCTGTATTGTCATGCATGGTTCTCTGTGACTTTTGTGAACTCTCATGTGCCCAAGTGCTTGCTCATTTCTGCCTACCTAGAAGCCTTTGTGTCAATAAACGTATTTCCTGGCTGCCCATGACTCATTGCATACTCCTTAATCTGCTGGCATTTTGTGACCCTCCTCTACCATGGCATTGGAATGTAGATCTCACATGGGTTTTGTACTCTCTAAGTCTGAATATGAGGCAATAACATTTGTTAGCATTAGTATCTTTATAAATATCACTACTTCTGTAAATAGTGACATAGCATTAATTCATCTTTCTTTTTCAACTTTCTGCCATTGACAGACTTTGTTAACATGTATTTTCTCCTGACTCTATTACTCCTTGATCCTAAGTATTAAGTTTCTTGCTGTTTTTCAAATCTTTTTTATAATTCAATCCTTTATGCATCTATTTGTTCTTTGTGTTATTTAATTTCTTTAATAACTTCTAAAGTAATTTTAAGGGCTAAATATCTAAATATGATATTTATGCATGTGAAAATAGTTTTGAGATCAGTAATGCCAAGCTAAGGATATAATTAGAATGTTAAGGCATACATTACACATAAATCCAAAGTCTGAAAAAGCTGAGAAATGTAACTAGCAACTGTAAGGGGTCACTGTCAGAAGCACATGGCTCACATACAAAAAGACCTTGACAAGTAAAGGTCAAAATTTAGAGAGAAATCTAAAATGTTTTAGTAGTTTGGTTTAATAAGCTAAGATTGAAAAAAGAAAAACACCCATTAGAAAGTCTATGAATTGCTGCCACTTATGTGCTTGCCCTTTTAAATCTGTGTGCATATGACAGCCAAGCTTCATTCAGCTAAACTCCTTTGATTGTGATGAAGAATCAAACGTACAAGAACACTTGAATATATGGGGGATGGATGGGTTCAAGTATGGGGCAAGCAATTGGCATGAAAATAAGAGAAAGTTTAAAAGCTTATATTACAAGCTGCTTTTTTCCCTCTCCTCTTAAAAATAGTTGGATATAACATGGTTACAAAGAAACCTCTTTGAAATCATAGCTAGAGATTGCAAACATAATGTCTAATTGGTAGGCTCATTTTGCCTTCCTTATATCTGAATGTCGACTTCTGTGGGATAAAGGCAAAAGTATGCTGTAAAAAGTATGCTGTAAAGTGTTGTATACTATAAAGCAGTGATTAATGGAATTTCAAATGAAGTCTATATAACCTTCAGAAAAGTTAGTGTGGAATAAACAGCCTGGGGCCTTTGATGGAGTTGAAGACTAGATAAGCATAGTTAAGACTTTCCTCAGTTATGATAAAAGGTAAATTAGATATGAAACTTTAGAGTCATGAAGATAAGTAATAGAGTATTAATTTTCCCAAATACAAATAGAATGAATATTTTAACTGTAATTCTTACTTAACAACTTTTGTAGTATATAATTTTACTATGTAAAAGTTAAAACCTTTATTTTTAAGTAGACAAAAAGGGAGAAATGTGGAATATTCCTTTACAATGTGTGAATATATGTCACTGTAATTGGTTTAATAAAGAAGCTGACTGGATAATAATTGGCAGGACAATAACTGTCAGGAAAGGATTGGGCAGGACACCCAGACTAGGAGGATGCTGGGAGAAAAAAGGCTGAAGACTGGAGTCACCAGCAGACACAGAGAAAAACAAGATAGGCATGCCATACTAAGAAAAGTTACCAAGTCATGTGGCAAAGCATAGTTAAGAAACATGGGTTACCATAAATGTTAGAGTTAGCTAGTAATAAACCTGAGCTTGTAAATAATATTAAGTCTCCATCTTGGTTATTTGGGAAATCACAGGTGGGAAAGGAAAATCCACCAACACATAGGCTTTCCCTAAGAGCCACAGAATAACAAAAGTCTCAGTACTGGGCATGAAAATCCTTTTTTCAATTGGATTTTTCAAGGTAGTCCAGGTGACTCCCCCAGACAATATAGATTATTCATGCAGTCCTTGATTGCTTCTCAGGGGTTAAGAATGGGTTCCTATTGGTGAAGACACCACAAAGTTAGAACATTTCTTTTTAACAAATTTTTATTTGGTGTGTGGGTGTGTGCTCATGCATACATATGTGGCAGTCAGTTCATTTATTCCAGCATTGGGTCCTGAGGGTAGAACTCTGGTAGTCAGTCAGCAAATGCCCTTATCAGCTGAGCAACCTCATCACCTCATCAGTCCCCAAGGAACATTCTATCACCTCATGTAGACATAATGTGAAACTAAAAAAACTAAGAAAGTGTATTGTTTGTAATCTATACTGCAATCAGTAGCTTTTCATATACGATTTCTTTTTATTTTGTGTGAATCAAATTCTGTTTAAGTTTATAAGGTTTTTTATGTTAGGTATATCTTTATTTTTTATTAATGAACAAAGAAACATACATGCACATATAACACACATATAAACATATACACTATAATTGGGCAGCACCTTTCAATGCTAAGAAACAATACCAAGACTTTGTGTATACTAGGAGAGTGTTCTAACAGAGATAAACCCAGCCCTTTACAACTTCTCTTTGATACAAGTCTCATTGCAAATGAGGTCTTGAGAAATTACTATAATAATTTTAAGATTTAGTCAAGAGATAAACATGTTCTCACCACCATGGCAATGAAAATGGAAATTCCAACTGAATTTAGAGTTCTGTAGTTGTAAGTGTTCTTTCTGCTTATTCCTGGTAATCTGCAGACTGTCTTTGAAACTGTTAGTTGATGAATACGTTTACTCACACATAACATCCAAACTGTAATATAAGATACAATATACATTTGAAGATTTGAAAGTTTAATTACATGTAGTTTTGCATAAAGCACAAAACTTTTATACCAATGTAGCTCTCTTTTCCTTTTTCTAATTCAGAATAAATTAGAATTTTAAGAATGTTTTCAGCCCTTTAATCACAGGAGCGCAGTAGCACAGCAGCCTTTGAAAGCTTTCCTGAGGTTTCGCTCTCAGGTTTGTCACATAGCAGCTGTGGAAGGTGGGAAGGATTCTGTAATCCTATAGCTTCTGTTTACTGATGTGGAAAGTGAAGTATGCACTATGGGGCCTCAGCATGTTTTGAATAGTAAATAGATATGATATTCAGAAACCATAAAGAACAGCCCTCAGCTCATTGGATTCACTCAAGAACATTGATTTTTGCACTCTCAAAAGTAGAAATTGAGGGACTAGATCCCTGATAGGCAGGCAAACAGGAGGAAGGGCTACAGTTAAATAATTAAGGTGGTGAATTTCCAGTTTCTTCTTTATCTACCGTGACTTGACAAAAACATAGCAGCTTGAAACAAAGGCCTATTGGTGGTTATCAGAACCAGAACCAGGATGTGTTTACCCAAAACTGGCCTGTATGATTTCCTGTGTTTGTTGAAAACAAACTACCCAAAATAAGGAAAGAAGACCTTTCAAAAACGATTAACCCCCCACCCAGTCTTTCAGGAGAAGCTAGACTTCAGGATCATGAGGGCCTCTTCTGTGAAGGTATTTATGCAGCCCAGTTGGAAAGAATGAGGAAGTCAGAAGCTAATGAATAATGAGTGTCCCAGCTCCATGAATAGTATTCAGGCACTTAGGAGCCACTGGATACTATATGCCACAGAAAGCCTAGGCAGCAGCTTATGGCCCTGCTTCAGGGAAAGGCTTCCCCAGTGTTAACAGCTCTGCTCCAGCAAGGGAGGGGCTCCCGGACAAAGTTGCTGCAGTGGCGGGCTGAAAGCTTTGCTCACTGCTCTCTGCTCAGGGAATATAACAACTCAGCTCATCCAGGGAAGATCCCCTGGGCTGGGAGAGTGTTACAGCTTTTCTCCCTCAGCTGATCTCTGTCCAGTCTGGGTTGCTGCTCTGGCAAAGAAGGTTGTCACCCAAACCTCATTCAAAAGATTTATTGGGAGGGAAGAATCCAGGAGAAGGTGGCTGCGTCAGCCTAGGGTGGGAGAAGATAGCAGAGAAAGGGCCTTGGATTCAAGACTTATATAGGGATTCTTGGGGGATGGAACTTTCCAGGGAGACTTCCAGGATCCGATTGGCCAGATCTTTTCTTTCTTTTTACCCCGATTTGGTTTCTAGTTTCAGGGCCAAAGTATGTTTCTTTGGTACTGGTTTCAGAGCCAGGGCATATTTCTTTTTGGTTCTGGATTCAGGGATAAATGTATTTTATTGGCTCAGGTCTTAGATTTAGAGTGTGTTTCTTTCACTAGCTCTGGGTTCAGAGTTAGGATGGGTTTCTTTCACTGGCTCTGGTCTCATAGCCAGGGTGGGTTTCTTTGGCTGGCCACTTTTCTCTACATTCTGCAGAAGGGTTCTGTCTCTATGTGATTTGCTTGAGTGTCTGTTTCCTTACATTTAATAAAGCTTTTCTCTGTGTCTTTTATCTCCTCTGGCTCTTATAGTCCTCCTACTTCTCCCTCAGAGTTCTCTTGATGGAAACATCTCATTTAAGACTGGAGTTCCAAGGTCCCTGAGACATTTTGAATGAAAATGGCTCCCATAGATTCCAAGGGACAGGGGTTATTGGAGATGTGGCTTTGTCGGAGGAAGAGGATCACAGGGAGGGGTGAGCTTTAAGATTTCAGAAGCTCAAGATCAATACAATGTCACTCTCTCTTCCTTATGTCTGCCAATTCAGATGCAGAATTCCAGGCTATTTCTCCAGCACCTTGTCTGCCTATGGGCCATCATGCTTCCCAGCATAGTAGTGAATGACTAAACCTCTAAACTGTAAGTCAGACCCAATTAAATTTTTTATTAATGTAAGCTTTGCTATGGTTATGGTGTCTCTTTACAGCAATAATACCCTAAGACAGTCTCATACTCTCAGTGTGTTGTTTACCTATGGGTCTTTGTATCTGTTCCCATCTGCTATAAGAGGAAGCTTCCCTGATGATGGATGACCAAGACAATGATTTATGAGTATAACAGAATGTCATTAGGAATCTTTTTATTTCTGTGTTCATTTAACAATGTTACTTAGTTTCCTCCTAGGTACATGGCTTATCTAGTGTCTGATTCTTGGCCAATCAGGCAGTGTTGGGAATGGGTGTCATTTTATGGAGTGGGCTTTAATTCCAATCAGATATTTATTGACTGCTTAATCTCACTATTTTGTGCACTATTATACCATTGTGTCTTGTAGGCTGGTCACATTGTAGATTGCAAGGTTTGTAGCTGGGATAGTGTTTACCTTTCTTCTCAGCTGGTATGCATAGTACCTTCCAGTACCATGAATAATAGTGAGTAGAGGTAAAGACTCTAGGTAGATGCCAGCTTGACTTCTCATATTCAGTGAATTATGAAGTTGTTATCTTCAGCAATAGGACATGAATCATCAGTTTGTAGAACACCAGCAATATCCTTGACAATAACCTGGGTTGTTTAGGGATTTCCATAGGGCCTCTTTGACAAATAACTTAACTTGGTTCAATCCAATCCCAGCACCAAAAATTTCATTTGATGGTGAGTATATGTTTCCCATGCTTTTACTTTAATGCCACCACCACCCTTTGTTTTCCCATTTTTATTTTTTATTATATCTTATTTTATTTTGTTATTGTATGCTATCATTTTATAGCTACCTGTTTGTATTTCAATGAGAGAGGAATAAAGGGTGTGGATTTGAATGAGTAGTGAAGTGGGGGGATCTGGGAGCAATTGGCAGCAGGAAAATATATTGCATAAAAAGTCTATATTTTCAATATTTTTCTCTTTATTTTAACAAGTTTCAAGTTTGCCTTCAAAATATTTAGCAACTATAAGTATATTTATATTTATTTTTTTAATGCTGCATAATACTCCATTGTGGAAATGTATCACATTTTTTTGCCATTTTTCTAGTTGAGAGGCATCTCGGTTGTTTCCAGAGTCTGGCTATTACAAATGATGCTGCTATAAACATTGTTAAGCAAATGTCCTTGTGGTATGAATGTGCATCCTTTGGGTATAAGCCAAAAAGTGGTATTACTGGATCATGAGGTAGATTGATTCCTAGCTGTCTGAGAAACTATCATACTGATTTTCAAAGTGGCTGTATAAAGTTTACATTCCCAACAACAATAGAGGATTGTTCCCCTTGTTCCACACATTTGCTGTCATCAGGGTTTTTGATCTTAACCATTCTGACAAGTGTAAAATAGTATCTCAGAATTATTTTGATTTATAATTCACTAATAACTAAGGATGTGGAGCAATTGTTACATGTCTTTCTGTCATTTCAGATTCTTCTTTTGGGAATTCACTGTTTAGATCTGTACTCCATAGTTATTTGAATTATTTCATATTTTGATGTCTAGTTTCTTGAGTTCTTTATATATTTAAGAGATTAGACCTCATTTAGATGTAGGGTTGGTGAAGATCTTTTTATCATTCTTTAGGCTTTCATTTTGTTGTATTGACTATGTTCTTTGCCTTACAGAAGCTTTTCAGTCCCAGGAGGCCCTGTTTATTAATTGTTGCTCACTGTGTCTGTGCTACTAGTGTTATATTTAGAAAGTGGTCTCCTGTGCCAATTTGTGTAAGGCTATTTCCCACTTTCTTTTCTATCAGGTTCAGTGTAGCTGGGTTTATGCTGAGGTATTTGATCCACTTGGACTTGAATTTTGTGCAAACAAGATCTATTTGATTTCTTCTACCTGCCACTATCCAGTCATTCCAGAATCCATTCATTGAAGATGCTTTCTTTTTCAATTTTATGTTTGTGACTTCTTTGTCAATCAATAATCAGGTATTCATAATTGTGTGGATTAATGTCAATGTTAATTCAATTCCATTGATTCACATGTCTTTCTTTTTCCCAATACCTAGATATTTTTATTACTATAGCTCTATAGTAAAGCTTGAAGTTTGGGATGTTCCTTTATTGTACATGATTATTTTGGCAGTATTGGTTTTGTGTTTTTCCATATGAGACTGAGAATTGTTTCTTCAAAGTCTGTGATTATTTGTGTTTGGATTTTGATGGAGATTGCTTTGAATCTGTAGATTGCTGTTTGTAAAATAGCCATTTTTACTATGCTGATCCTATCTATCCAGAAGCATGGGAGATCTTTCCATTTTCTCATATCTTCAATTTTTTTCTTCAATGGATTAAAGTTCTTGTCATATAGGACTTTCACTTGCTTGGCTAGAGTAACCCCAAGATATTTTATGTTATTTGTGGCTATTATAAAGAGTTATGTTTCCCTGATCCCTTTTCCAGCTCATTTGTATATAAGAAGGCTATTGATTTTTTTTGAGTTAATCTTGTATTCTATAACATTGCTGAAGGTGTTTACCAGCTGTAGGAGTTCCTTCATAGAACTTCAGGGGTCACTTATCATATCATCTGCAAGTAGCAAAAGGTTGACTTTTTCTTTTTAAATTTGTGTCTTCTTGATCTTTTTTCCTTGTCTTATTGCATTAGCTAGGACTTCAAGCACTATCTTAAATAGATATGGAGAGAATGGACAGCCATGTCTCATTTCTGATTTTAGAGTAATGGCTTTTTTTCTCATTTATTTTTATGTTGTCTGTAGGCTTGCTTTATTATGTTTAGGCATGTTCCCTGTATCCCTGATCTATCTAAGACCCTTATCATAAAGGGGTGTTGGAATTTATTAAAGTTCTTTTTCAGCACCTAAAGAGATGATCATGTGGAAATTTTTTTTTTTCTTTCAGTTTGTTAATGTGGTAGATGGTATTGACAGATTTTCATATGTTAAACTATTTGTGCATGTCTGGAATAAAACCTACTTGATCATAGTAGATGATTTCTTTTGATGTATTCTTGAATTCAATTTGCCAGCATTTTATTGAGTAATTTTGCATCAAAGTTTGTAAGGAAGATTGGTTATAATTCTTTTCTATATTACTTCTTTGTGTGGTTTTGTGATCAGGGTGACTTTAGCTTCACAAAAGTTTGGCAATGTTCCTTCAATTTCTATTGTATGAAACAATTTGAGGAGTATTGATATTAGTTCTTCCCTGAAATTCTCATAGAATTCTCTGCTAAAATTGTCTGGCCCTGGGCTTTTTTATTGGTTGGGAGTCATTTAATGACTGCTTCACTTTTCTTAGGAATTTTAGGACTATTTAAGTGGTTTATTTAAATATGTGGTACCTATTCAAAAACTTGTCAATTTATTTGTTTTCCAATTTAGTAGATTACAGGTATTTGAAGTATGACCTAATGATTCTCTGGATTTTCTTGGTTTCTGTTGTTTATGTCCCCTTTTTATTTTTGATTTTGTTAATTTGATATTCTCTCTCTGTTTTTTGGTTAGTTTGGATTAGTGTTTGTCTACATTGTTGATTTTCTCAAAGAACAACTCTTTGTTTCATTGATTCTTTGTATTGTTCTTTGTTTCACTTTTATTGATTTAAGCCCTGAGTTTGATTATTTTGTGTAGTATACTCCTTCTGGATAAGTTTGCTTCTTTTTGTTCTAGATCTTTCTGATGTGCTGTTAAGTTGCTTGTATGAAATTTCTCCAAATTTTCTATGAACTTTCCTCTTAGCATTGCTTTCACTGTATCTCCTGAATTTAGGTATGTTGTAGATTCATTTTCAGTAAATTCTAGGAAGTTTTTAATATTTTAAAATTTCTTTCTTGACATAGTTAGAAGGTGGTTCAGTTGAGAGTTGTTCAGTTTCCAAGAGTTTGTAGGATTTCTGTGGTTTGTGTTGTTATTAAACTCTAACTTTAGGGCATGGACATCTGATAGGGTAAATGAGGGTACTCTAATTTTTTATATCTATTAATATTTGTTTTCTGACTGAGTATGTAGTCAGTTTTAGAGAAGTGCCATGGGGTGCTGAGAAGAAGGTATATTCTTTTGTGTTTGGATCTGTGTGTATCTATTAAATCCATTTGAATCATAACATCTGTTAGATCCCTTATTTCTCTGTTAAGTTTCTTTCTGGTAGACCTATCCACTGGTGAGAGTTGGGTATTGAAGTTTTCCAATATTAGTGTGTGGGATTTGATGTGCAATTTAAGCTTTAGTAATATTTCTTTTACAAATGTGTACTGCTGAATTTGGGGCAAAAATATGCAGAAGTGAGACTTTATCTTGAAAGATTTTTCTTGATATGAATATGTAATGTCCTCACTGATCTCTTTTGATTGATTTTACTTTGAAGTTTATTTTGTTAGATATTAGAATAGCTACACCAGTTTGCTTCTTAAGTCCATTTGATTAGAAGGTCTTTTTCTAACTCTTTACTCTGAGGATGAGGGGTGTTTCTTGTATGTAGCTGAACAATGGGTGATATTTTTGTATCCATTTTGTTAGATTTCTGTCTTTTACAGGGGAATTGAGTCCATTTTTATTAAGAACTATTAATGAACAGTGATTGTTACTTCCTGTTATTTTTTCATGGTGGGTATATCTAACTTTGTTAGATTAGAGTTTTTTCTTTGTAAGTACATTTTTTTGGTCTGGATTTGTAGATAGGTATTGTTAAATCTGGTATTGTCATGGATATTTTGTTTACTGCATCTACCTATGGTGATTGAGAGTGTTCTGGGTTTAGTAGTCTGTGCTAGTATCCTTGGTCTCTTAGTGTCTGTATACCATCTTATGTCTGTAGGACCTTATGGCTTTCATAGACTCAACTGATAAGTTGGGTGTTATTCTGATGGGTCTGCCTTTCTAAGTTACTTGTTCTTTCTCTATTGCAGCACTTAATATTCTTTCTTTATTCTGTATGTTTAGTGGCTTGATTATTATGCAGTGTGTAGACTTTTTTGAGGTGTCTAATTCATTTGGTGTTCTGTAAGCTTCTTGTATCTTCATAGGCATTTCCTTCTTTAGGTTAGGAATATTTTCTTCTATGATCTTGTTGAATATTTTTTCTGTGCCTTTGAGCTGGTATTCTTCTCCTTCTTTAATTCCTATTATTATTTTTTATTTGTTTTTATTTTATGTCAATTGGTGTTTTGCCTGCATGTATAATTGTAAGGGTGTCAGATCTTGGAGTTACAGACAGTTGTTAGCTGGAAATCAAACTCAGGTCTTCTGGAAGAACAGTCAGTGCTCTTAACTGCTAAGCCATCTCTCCAGCCCAAATCCTATTATTCTCAGGTTTGGTCCTTTTATGTTGTCCCATATCTTTATGACTTTTGCCTTTAGTGTTTTCTTTGGCAAAAGTATTTGTTTTCTCTATTGCATATTCTATGTCAGAGATTCTTTTGTCCATCTCTTTCATTCTGTTGATTTTGTTTGTGTCTGTAGTTTGTTTACTCAGATTTTTTATTTCTAGCATTTCCTCAGTTTGTGTCATTTTTATTGTTTCTATTTTAATTTTCAAGCCTTGAACTGTTTTTTTTTTTAAATATTGTTTGATTGCTTTTTTTGTTTAGCTTTCTTTAAGGAATTTATTGATTTCTTCCAATTTTTTTGTTTGTTTTTTTCTTCTGTTTCTTAATACAAAGTTTTTTATTTCCTCTTTAATTTTCTTTTTAAAGGCTTCTATGCTAATTATAAACTATTTTACAATCATTTTCTTCTGCTTCTTTTATATTGGAGTGTTCAGGTCTTGCTGTTGTACAACCATGTGGTTTAGGTGGTATCATATTGTACTTTATGTTGTTGAATCTATTCTTGTACTGGTGTCTACCTATTTCTTACTCCAATAGGTACAAGCATATTTTGTGTCTCAGAGAGCCATTATTTTCCAATAGGAGATGGCCAATTCTGTGTTTCAGGATGCTACCGAGGTCGCAGGGTGATGGCTGGGGTTGGGAGATGGGGTGGGACTTGTAGGTTGCAGGGTTTGATCAACTATTGTGTTATTGAGGATGCCTACCCAAAGGGGTCTTTTCCGCTGATCTGCAACTGGAATAGAAATGGATGGGAGTGGGGGTACATGGGTTGTGACCCCAGGTCTAGATATTGGAGACTGGGATTGCCAGCTGGGCTAGGTGAAGTGTTTGTTACTCACTTCTTGGTCCAATAGGAGTTGGCAGATTATGTGTCTTAGGTAGCCACTGAGGTTACAGGGTGAGGGATAGGTTTGGGGGAGAGGGTGAGACTTGTATATTACAGGGTTCAACAAACAGGAGTGTTAGTGGAGACACCTGCCCACAGGAGCCTTCCTTGCTAGCCTACAACTGGGGCAGCAATGGGTGGGAGTACGGCTTTTTTTATATGCTTAAGTTTATTTTTTGGTTTTCCTTGAAACTCTGATATCTTGAACAATTAAACATTTTGATGGTATCTAGTCACTTTCCATTTCTTAGTCTCTTTCCAGTTTGCTATTTTCTACTGAAGTCTTACTGTTTCTTTGAATTTCAAATTTGTTGTACATAGTACAGCATTAATTTTTCTTTTAATTACTTTTTTGTAATGCACAACATTAATTTTTCTTTTAATTTTCAACATACATTTTTTTATTTCTCTATTGAGATTTCCTGTTTTCCCAGGTATGATTAATATTTTTTCCCTTATGGTCTTAAAAGAAGTTTTAATAAACTGCCTTAAAAATTCTTCAACTTCTATTACCCAACCCCTTGAGAGTTAAACTTTTTACTAAATTTTATTTTTTGTGATATTATCTAGAAACTTTGAATACTATATTGGACATTTGTTATTATTATTTTATAATTTTGGTATGGTCTTCCAAGGGTGTTATTTTTTCTTTTTAAAAATGTATAACTAACTTGATTTAACTCAGTTAAAAAATATAGCTAGAATGAACTTTTCAATTTTTTGTATTCTGCTATATTTTATCTTGTGCTTGTGTTATCTGTGGCTTACCTACACATGGATGCTAATTGGTAAAATATAGAGTATGGTGCTTGTAAAGAAAACAAAATGGAATTGTGTTTGACTTTATCAGTAAATATACAATAACTCTCTTACAATGCTTTCTTTCAAATATCCACAATCACAATTACTTAAAATTTTATGATTTAAAATTAGTAGCATTGAAAATTTTTAAAAGTTGATATTTAAAAATTATACTGGTAATTTTTAAAACAAATAATTGGTATCCTGACTATTCAAAAGACATTAATTTTCAGATTAAGTTTATTATTTATGATCTTTATCTTCAGTTAGTCAGGAGAATCTAAAGGCATGTATCATATAACATAAGATTTCAAAGTGTAAAAAAGCCCATTTACACCTACTGTTTTTCAATTTCTAAATAAAAAATACAAAGTATATATGAAAATGTTAATTTAGGTTTGGTTTAGATTGGCCTGTCTTCATTTTGGTTTTGTGTCTTCCATGATAGAAATCTATTTAAAGCAAAATACAACAAAAATCTTCCTTCTTTTATTGATTATGTCTGCTGTGTCAGAGATCTTGGCTGGTGTGACCTGTGGCACTAAAATATTTTCTTTGTTTTGTTTTGTTTTGGTTTTGTTTGTTTGTTTTCTTGGTTCTTTAACTAAAAGAGAAAATGTACATAGTTAAGACCACTAGATGGTAACAAAATGATGCAACAACTCCCATGCATGAAATCCATTCTTCTTTTTCTGGATGGAATTAAGTTCAGTCTACCAGGTGAGCATCCATTGAAGCACCAGGCACTTTTGATGTACAGCATACTGCTTGGAGTACAGCATACTGTGCTTGAAAATGTTACTAATCATGTTCTTCTTTATCTCTGCATTAATAACTGTAAAACATTATTCTTACTATCTTGTTTAAAATGACAATGGAGTTTCTTGTATTAATTACAATATATCAGTGGTTGACAAGCATGTTAAATTCAGCGTGATACCTGGTTTTATGAGTAGTGTCTTGCTGGAAGCATATTTTTTAATTTACATGCATATTTATTGTCTGTGGCTGATTTTACTACACAGTGGTAGAAATGTGTAGTCACAGCAGAGACTGTATGTCCTCAAACATATTAAATATCTTCCATCTGAGGCTTCACAAAAAATAATCATTAACCCCTATTCAACCTGCACAAAATGAGTAAGACTATGAAGACACAAGGTGTGATTACTTTGGATTTTTCTATAGAAGAACTTTTAAATAGATTTTTAGAAATCTATTGGAATAATATGCAAATTTCATATCTTTACTACAAAAGAGATGTATCATTTGCTTGTCTTATTCATGTGACAAAATCTCTGGGAAAGGCAAGCGAACGAGGGCTTAATCCAGGAGTGGTGGTGACACCTTTGATGCCAGCACTTGGGAGGCAGAGGCAAGTGAATCTCTAAGTGTGAGGCCGGCCTTGTCTACATAGCAAGTTACAGGATGGTAAGGGCTTCACAGTAAACCTTGTCTCAAAAACTTTACACCCAAAACAAACATAAGAACCTCTCCCCAAACAAAAAAAAACCAAGTCTGAACTATTCAGGAAGTTGTTTCCTGTGCCAATGCATTTAAGGATATTCCCTACTTTCTCTTCTATCAGGTTCAGTGTATCTGAGACAATATAGTTGGAACAGTAATAGAATCCCATAATTCCTTATTCATATTTTTATTAGTTAAAATTTCTTGTAATTAGTAAAAATGTCGAGATAAAAATAATATGGATCAGAATCCTTTGGTATGACTACCTCAATGGCATCACTCCCAAATTGCTTTCTAAAATCTTCTGAATATGAATTGGCTCCTATTTTCAAAACCAGAAAGAAAAAACATGTTTCACAGATACCTCTAACAATGCTAGAAAATTGCATGTTACCATGTGGAAGGTGTTGTTTTGTGCAGTTTTGTTTATTTTTTGTTACTTATTTTATTTTTCATACTAAAGTACAACCATGTTATTTCCTCCTTCCCTTTCTTTCCCCCCAAATCCCTTTGATATCAAATTCATAGCCTCTTTTTTAAATTTACTGTTGTTCCATGTACTTTGCAAATACAGCTAGATTCCTAAATATAACATGCTAAGTCTGTATAATGTTACTTGTATGTATGTTTTCAGGGCTCAACATTTAATATTGACTAATTAATTGGAGTGCTCTTCCCCAAGGAAGACTACTTGTTCTACTTTTAGCATTCTTTGTTTGCCTATAGTTCTTTGTGCAGGAGAAAAGCCCTCCTCTCTACCTGTCTACTTTGGCATCTGTATTTCTGTTGTCTTTGTACAGCTCATGTTTAGGCAGTCTTGTTGGTAAATTATAGGGGTAGCTCTGACATTACCAGGATACACAGTCTCATAGCAACCCCCTGATCCATTAGCTCTTACAATCCTTCCCTACCCTTGTCTGCAATGTTCCTTAAAGTTTTAGGCTTGGGAATTGGTTTGGAGATGTATCCCTTGAGACTTGGTAGATAACCACAACAAATAAAAATGCAGAGTTTTGCAGTTTTCAATTACTTAGGTTGAGTTATCTCAGTCTATGACCTATTAGTTTTCTGTTGTGTGTGTAACAGCTTCTGACTTTCCAAATTAAAAAGGGGCATGCTTTACCATTGTCTAGGTCCATTTTCTACATTCTCTCAGTTTGCCTTTGGTGAGGGAAAGGGGTTGGCTAGGGCTGTGTCCTCATCACCTAAGGCTAAGGATCCTACTACAAGCTTTTTAGGAGTTGGCTAATTCAGTTCCTTGAAGTTGTAGCAAGAAACTTCTTGTTTTCAAGCTAGCTGTCAATTACAAGTGGCTCTTAAGTTCTAGATGCCACCTGAAGTTTGATGGCTATTATGTCTGTAACCAAAATTGAGGTTTGCTTTCTCCTGGGCCACAGGAATGCATCTGTTTAGCATCTTCCTCTAGCTGGCTATGACTCAGTCTTATAAAACATAATTGTGATGATAACTGGGCTGTGACACTAAGTTTTATAATGCAACTTAGGAATGGCAATTTTACAGTCACATGTCTGCTCACACTCAAGAGGGTGAATCCATACAGGTATGATCACCAACCTCTCAGCATTCTATTGAAGTGATATACATAGTTATATTTTACATATCAGCAAACAGAGATCTGGAACACTTTACTGATGTATCTGCATAAATCCATAAGACTAATGTGTGACAGGGTGAATAGACATCCAACTTTAAAGGACTGAGCCTATAACTATTATGATTAACATGAGGTTGAATGGTTAAAAGAAAAAAATCAAATTATCCTCAGTATATTGTTAATCTCCTTTCTTAGATTCCACTCAGCTTTGTGTACTTCTAAGTTTATAACTCTCATCTTCATGGCTTGCTTGAGCTACAGCCCCTTATCTCATGGTATCTGTTGCAATTTTCTAATTTTATGGCTCAATTCAGATTCCACTTATTCAAAACCAATTTCGAGAAATTACCCTTCCTAAGTCCTAGATTTCTATCAGGTGAATTATCACTTCCTTGCAGTATTTAAACTTGCTTTGTTGAACTGTTGAGTGATAGGAAATCTGTATCCTAGGATCTGTTCTGGAGCTCACAGGGAGAGAACTCAGTCAATACTTGGCTTTGTGTGGGTCTGTCTCACCAATAGTCAACACTTTGTCTGATATCCACATATTTTGTCCCAGTCCTGTACATTTGATAATGATAGTGTGCAATTCAGCCCTATTTTAAAACAGAAATGTCTTGTTAGTTATTTAGTAAATAAAATACACAAACTCTTTTCTAAACCCTATTTTATGCTTGTTGTATTTCAACTACATCTAATTCTCTAACAAGTAGAATCCAATAGTGAAAATTTAGCAAATAAATAAAATATAGACATGCTGCCAATAGTCTGAGTTTAGAAAATCCCCTGCAAGTAGTAAACTACTATCAAATAGATACAACCTACTTCCATACTGTAAGGATTTTTTTCCTCAAGTAGAATGACAGCTTTGCAATGTTTAGGACTATGAACTGGTAAAGAAATGCCTTAGGTACATTTTCTACTTTTAATTTCTGCTAACATTTACTTAGAGTGATTTTGTAAGTATACTATATCTTATGTGGCTAAATACACTTCCTATGAGCAAACATATTAAAGTGCTAATGTGATGCCCTTGGTAGTGGCTAAGATGAAACGCACATATTTCATCTTAGCCACTACCATGGTAAACGCTTGTTACCATCTTCAGGCATCCATTTGTTATGTATATGGGTCTGTCTGAAATTTTTTAGTTTAATATTTTTATGTTAAATTGAATTTTATATATTCTGTGAAATTTTCACATATTTAAACAGTGTAGTTTGATTATATTTACCTTCCATAAACTCTTCCCAACTACTTTTAGTATCTCCACTCCATTTTCCATTAATTTTATAACCTCTTTATTGTTAATAATAGTCCCCTGAATATAATTAATAATACCCATATGCTCACGGGTATGGGATTGTCCACTGGCAAATGGCCAATGGCGATGTCCTCAAAGTAGTTCTCAGTCTTCCACTCTCATCTGCTACCGATATCTTCTCAGCTAGGAGTCGGGTTTGCGAGGTTTGGATGTCTCTCTCCCATCTCTGCTAGAACGTTGCTGCATTCATCTTGTGCAGGGAAGCACAGCTGCTGTGAGTTAATGTGTACGGAAGCTATGTCATATCCAGCTATCAGCATTTCATAGCACTCCTGTTTACCATCTCTTATGACCTCTCCGTTCTTTTTTTTAATGATATCCTCTGAGCCTTGGATGTTGGAGGTTGATACAGTTGACTAATCCACAGCATCATAGGCTATTATCACCTATTTCACAGGAATGTTGTTGCTGTAGAATTATGTTCTGATTCATTGTAAATATTTGTCCTTCTACTGGCTTAATAAAACACTGATGGGCTAGAAGGCAAACAGGATGTATGTGCGGGGCTACCAGACTAAGAAAACTCTGGGAAGAGGAAGAGCAGAGGAGAGACACCAGCAGACACAGAAGAGCCGCGAAAAGAAGGCCAGAATGCGGCCCCTTGAGAAAAGATACTAAGCCACTTGGCTAATTATGGGTTTGTTTAAGAGTAAAGAGTTAGCAAGTTGTATGCCTGGGTCACAGGCTGATGAGCATGAAATTAATAAAGCCTTTGGTGATTATTTGGGGCTAAGCATCAGCTGGGCTTTGGGTGGGTCTAAATCTCAGGGATAGGCCAGAAAGGCCAGGCCAGAAAATTCATATTATGTGTCATGAGAAAACAATGTTAATATTCTTTAAAAATTGAACATATATGACAAATACAAATGAAAAAAAATAATTGGTAAAGTACTTTGGGATAAAATTTTATTCTTCATATACTATGGAAATTCAGATCTAGTACAGAAAACTTCTGAAAACATCCTATACAAGATGTGAAATACCAACTTAAAACTATATTTATTAGTTGTTATCTGTGATAGATAATAAGACTGTCTACACAATATTCTTTTCCAAATGGACAAAATGAACTTTCACTTTGTGGAAACAAGAACAAAATTACTGTATTATTACTATTATTTTGTTATTCTGTTATTTTTCCATACAAGGTTAAACTTTCACATTGGAACAATTATTTTGAAATTGCTCTTTCTTTTGTTAGAAATAGATTTGATGAATTGTGCCTCGGTAGTTTTTATTCTTTAAAATAACAATTGTGACCAAATGAACACAACAAAATAAACAAAAATCTATTTGTATGTGTGGCACAGGGATTAAGAAGCAGCCTTGGTCTGGACCTTTTAGCAACCTTGAGTAAGGAGAGAGACAGGTTTTTCCTTATAACAGCCGGCTGAGTGCTTGGTGTGAGTTGGGTAGTTTACAGATTAAATCAAACGCAAAAATTGGGTCATAAATTCTATGGAGTTCTGTTTTGGGAAATATATTGGGAACAAAGTGGGGATGCAGCAGTCAGCAGCGTCTCCTCTAGGGCCCGGCAGGAACAAATAACCAGACATAAATACAAAATTAAAATTGGTACAATTAAGTTACAGAGTGATTTCAGTCTCCAGATCCCCATTGAAGGCTGTGCCTTTGGTTTAAAGTCACCAGCAGAGAAGTTTCTTTGCAGAGTTCCCATTTCCAGACTCTACTGAAAATTTTTTCCTTGAGCTCACTGCAGCCATAAGGGATTTGTCAGTGCTTTCTAATTTTACAGCTATTAGATAAAGTGATAAGGCAGCTGGGTCACTGGAAGGGGAAGCATCCAAACGTGGATTTTGCTAGCTTAAAGAAAAATAAAAGTGATGTATAAAATAGCAAACCCCATGGAACAAAATAAAGAAAAATCAGGAGGTAAGTGTACAGCTATAGGACATATTTAAAGCTAGGTTTCTCAGTGTCTAGTTTCATTTGAAAGCTGTTGCCAAGAGCAAAGGTTCAGTTTGTTTTGGCAGGTTCAAAATATCTTTCTGCTTCTTTTGGCTCAAAATAAATATCAGACATCTACAGATAATCTAAGACTCTGCCTACTCTTTTTTTTTTTCCAATGTTACTATGCTCCTCCCTAGTGCTTGATTTCCCCATTTTCATCCACGCTTTCTTCTTGAGGGGAAAGCTTCATAAAGTGCCCAGAATGAGATGGGAAGAAAGTTCTCCCCGACAATGTTGAACACATAGCTTCAAGTATCTACTATAGTATGTGTATCTTACTCCTGTAAGATTGAACCAAATGCCTGTGGACTGAGTGATAGTTTTCAGTCTTGAATTTTAATAAATTCGTATTGGAGTAACTGCACCCCAGTGCAAAACAAATGCTCATGACATACAGAATCCTGCACAATTCCTAGGCAGCCCCCAAACAATGGCTGGTAATTATTTAAAAGACATTTATTGCAACATCTAGAAAGCTGATTTTTTTTATGTAAATATCTTTTTTAGAGTCTTTAAGAAGATGCTCTGAAGATGCTCTATGGATGCCAATGTCCTTGACTGCTGTTTTGTTGAAAGAATGTTATTTATCATGCAATTAAAGTCTTCAAGTAATCAAATATAATCAGGCATTTAATGAACGTGACATATTACATCTGGTCTTGGGTGATTGAGAACATACAGAGAAAGGGAATGAAATATGTAAAGCTAGTGAGTTAGCCATAAACTCAAATCCTACATGGATTTTGCCCTGGTGGAAGAAATCAACTTTGTTAATAAAGTCTTACATTAAAACAAAATCCTTCCTTTAAAAAATTGCTAAGTATCATATTGTTAAAAAAAAACAACAACAAAAATCCAAGAGTTCTGATGTGTTTTCAAATATATGTTGTACAAGAACAGGAAGCTTTGCAGTGTAAATTCTTCGATACAGTGAAATAAATGTGCACTTAGTTTTTTTTTCCCTAGCTTTCCCAAATTAGAACATAATGGGAGTGGAAATGAAATTTAAATGTTTTCATAAGATAAAGAAAAAAATGACTCAGTTTTAAGAACAATCTGTGTGTATGTATGGTGCACGGGCATGTATATGTACATGTACTTGTGGCAGCTGGAGGGTAAAACTGGTACTTACTCCAACTTATTCCTTTGCAGCAGGCCAGTCAGTCACTGATCCTGAAGCTCATTATTTTTCGGAAACTTAAAGTGCTTTGTTTGCCTGTTTTTGTCTTTGACAAGCAGCAAGCTTGAGACCCTCCCACCTTCATCCCTGCCCTCCTCTGCTAGAGTCACACCTAGATTGAGGAGAACTCAGCATCAATGAGTCAGTGGTCTGCACACATGTCTTTCTCCTCCACTCCAGCTTTCCTAGTTCTCTTAAATGTTGTGCACCGCTGTGGCATATTCTCCCCTGACATCAGACTATCTATGGCTATCCTGAGATGCTGTCATCAAATAGCAGGTTGTCTCTCACTTCATGCTATTGCAGTCTTGCTTCCTCTGCCAGATTACACTCTATACTTACTGCCCCATGTCACATGATACTCTGGCCTCTGCCACTGACTCCTTTTTAAAAATTAAGCTCAAATATCTTGTGAAAATCTTCTTGTAATGACACATGTCCTTGTCAATTTCTGTATATGGTCTCATTCCTTAATGTCAGAAATAAAATATAGTTATTGCAAATTATTTTTTTATTTTACATTATCATACACACACACACACACACACACACACATGCGCGCGCACACACACACAAAATGCCATTTCAGATTGTGAATAAGACATAGACTCCATAGCATAGAGATTGTGATTTCCCTATAACTGGAGGAAGCTTAAAAATGTACTGTTCAATGAGATAAACAGAAGTTTATGTAAAATGCATATTCTTTTATTCATGAAGAACAGAGCTTCTATTGTATTTCTCTATATATTTATTTTAAACTTATGTGTATGTGTGTGCCTGTGTAAGTTTATGTGAACCATGTGTACACTTGTGCCTGAAGAGGCTCAAAGATGGGTGTTAAATCTTCTGGAACTGGAATAATAGGCCATTGTAAGCTGAAGGATGTGGGGGGTGGGAACCAAACCCATTTCTGTGCAAGATCAGCATGTGCTATTAAGAGTCAAGTTTTCTTTCTAGTCCTAGGAACACAAAACTTTATATTTTAGAAATTCAAGGAGTTTGATGCAATGTAATTTGAATAATATATCATTTGTCTTGTTTTTTATCTAGAGTCTTAAACACTCAGATTCAATGCCAGTTATGTGAAGGAAAAACAAATCATGCAAATTTACTCGTGTTATTTTCTGTGTATAAGTCTCAGACTAGGTGACTTTTCAGATGGTAGTAACTGCTAAATAATAACTACAATTACAATTATCTAAAAATTATGGGATGGTAGGATGTGAAAATTACTTTTTACTGAAAGATATTTTTAAGCAAAAGATTCATCTTCAGTTGGCCAAGTTTGTTTCTCCTTTGTTACTTTCTAATAGTAATACAAATTAGGCAATTTACTTTTCTACTGATTTACTTTGTGTTGTGTTCAAAGTGATTGCCCCATATTTCTATTTATTTGGGAAGACTGAAGCCCATGTGGAAAAAAAAGCCCAATTTTGTTTTCTTATAATTTATAAAAATAATTGGTTCTATTGAAAATGTAATTCATAAACTATTGAAAATAATGCAGCTAAATTTGTGAATTGATAGAGTTTAGAAATCAGCAGACTGAGAAGTAAATGTATTGAAAGCACCACAACCAAACAGAAAATCTGGAGAGAGCATCAGGCTACCGGATATGGATTGGATGATCTTTATCAAAAGAGCTGTCTAAAGGCAAAGCAATCACCATGGTGTGTATGAACATGACAACACTATTGGAAAGGTTAGTCTTTCCAGAGAACTGTGATACACAGGATTTTCATATGTTGGTGCATTTCAATAGAAAATATAAAACAATACTATTGCATTGCTTACGTTTTGCCTGTTTGACACAAAGTAGAGTCACATGGAAAGAAGGAATATCAGCTGAGGAGTTACTTTCACCATATCTTGATGTGGGTATGTCTGGGGGACATTGTCTTTTCTCCACAGTCTCTGCTTCAGTTCCTGCCTCCAGATTTCTGCCTTGACTTCCCTTAGTAATAGACTGTAACCTGAAAGACAGATAAACCCTTCATTTTCCCACATTACTTTTGGTCAGTGTTTTATCACAGAAGCAGAAGCCAAACTAGGACAATTATACCTTAACAGATGCTTTCACTTATGAAAATTGGTACTTAAATATTGCTTGATGAAAGAGGCATGTGAAAATTGCTTAACAGTTCATTCAAAATCTTGACTCTCCTTCACTAGACCTATCAATCTAGGGAAAGAGCATCAAGTTTGCATACTTTGTCAACAAAAACTCCCTTAAGTATAATAGTGACTTTTGTAATGTTCAGGGCTCATTACACGGCTGCAGGGTCTTACCTGAGCAGTGCAATCTTTTATTTTTAGTTTCTTTGTGTGTTTCAATTGCATATCTAAAAATAATATTTTCTTTGCACATGCGATTTTGTGCATCATTGCCTCTAATTGCAATCTTTAATATGCATGCTGAGAATATTTAGCCTGAAAGCATACTATGAACATTTTTAAAATGGAGCATGCTTTGATTGCTGTGACTTCTTAATTTTCTCCATGAAATGAATATCCCTCATATATATACTATGAAATGAACAATGCCAGAGGAAGACTTTATCCCCCAGATGGCCTATTCAGTTCTAATTCTCATAACATACATATATTAACAAAAATGAGGTCATGTTTATCGCTAATCCCTTAGCAATCTCCTGGATGCAGAAACAGAAATACTATGAACAGTTTAAGAGCCTGTGGATGTTGGACCTTAGGAGAGGGATTGTCTACAGCCTAGAATAAGGTTTATTTTTTTCCCAAAGATTTTTTAAAATAAAAAGTACAGTTGTTCAGTGATAATTTGTATTGTTTCACCAGCAACATTCTCCTGACTTGTATTTTTCTGATTCTCAAAGTCAGACAAAAAATATTTATCCATTCAGGAAGCATTTATACAGTGCCTTGTAAATAATAGCCATATTGCTAAATGCTTATTGCTCACCATGCATGTCACAGGGATCCAAAAGCTAGCTAAGAATTCATATAGATAGATGCTGTAAAAAGCAACCATAGACCCATTACTTAGGTATTGTTTCTGGCTACAGAGTTGGATAGTTACAACAGAGATTTTAAGGTTTACAAATTTGACAAAATTTGCATTTTTTCTTCTACAGAAAATGTTTTCATTGGAAATTGAGATGAAAAATTAAAATTTTCATGTAGAGGTCATCACCACAGCAATGCCACTGAAGCAGAACAAAGTAACATAAACATAATGTTATAAAAGCTAACAGAAATTTCCATAGCAGAAAGTGAGGGATGTTGGAGAGACAGTTGGGGATGGATTACATTGAGGTTCAGTAAATACTGAGTATTGTAGCTTCTCAAACCTCAACAGGGCAAGAAAGCATTGAGAGAAGAATGACTTGATTTAATTTATATTCAGAGATTTAACAGCTCATCTCTATAGTTTACTTACTATGTGAATGTCGCGCCCAACCTCACCGGCAAGGAAAAACGAGACTCAGGATTCTTCTCTCCAGCCGTTTTATTCAGGACCTTTGTACAATCTTCTGAATCTTCTGACCCAGGGGGAAGCCCGCTCGTGGCTAAATACCCTCTGGGCCTCCAACCCCAGTAAGCTACGTGGACATCGCCCATAGGTCCTAGGACGAGGAAGCAAGCCACCATCCTTGCCTACAGCCAAAAAAGGAGTTGTTTACTCCCGAGAGCACTAGCCCTCGGGAAGGCTGAAGGCGGAAACTGGCGCCATCTTTAGGGCGTGGTACAATGCAGCTCCCTACATGTGAACAGTTTTATGCATCAATTTATTTAATTCTTACATATTATAAAGCTACTGTCATTATTTTATATATCCCACAGAGAATAGCTGTGTAGCTTGCTTCACATGATATACTTGCAGACTGTAAAGCCTAGATATAAGTTTAACAGCTCTGGTCTATAATCTATGCTCTCACCCACTAGTTTACACTAATTTACTTTGTCTATACTTCCTAGAGTAGATAATCTGATTCACATTCATTCCCTCTTTCTCTTTCTGTTTTTTCCGTCTCTCATACTCCCAACACTCCTTGTTGTTTCAGAGGTAGAAAAAACCAGTACCTTAGGAGACTCTAAAAGCAGTAAGTGTATAAATAACAGTGATGTATCTGGATGTGAGATGGAAAAATTAGGTGGAAAACAAGTGACTTAAGGATGACTTGGAAGCAGAGAGGAAGGCAAGAAGAAAGAAGTGGTCACCCACACCAGTACTGATAAGCAGGGAAGCAGAAGGAGGTGAGCCTCTAAACTTTGTGTGGGAGAGTTTTTTATATACTAAGAAGTCACTTTTCAAAAGTCATAAATTGTGCCATGGATAGTTTTGTCAACTTGCCCCAAACTCACCCTGAATGTGGGCACTAGCATTTTATGTGCTGGGCCTGGGATTATTTAAAAAAGGAGAGGAGGAGGTGAGTAAAAAAGCAAGACTGAGCAGGTCAGAAAGAGTATCTGAGACCAGTCATTATATGGCAGGGCTGGAGTCTTTGAAAAGAGGCCCTGCTGAGAAGCCACTGCATGAAGCTTTCAAGGTGAAGCTTCCTCTGAAATGGGAGCTTCAGAGAACTGGAGATCCCAGACCTGTGACATCTGACCAGGACAGCTGCCAGAGAAGAATAGAGCTGTCTAAAGGCTGAGTAAGGGAGAATCTCTGTGTGTTAGTGCCAGAGATGGAAGTGTGAGGCTCCTAAGCCCCTTAAAGCTCATTTGACTATAGTACAAGCCTAAAACTTCAGACATGAAGCTGCATGATTTTGTTTGGGTGTGGTTGTTTTATGTCTGGTCCTTTTCTTTTGAAATGAGGATGTTTATTTTGTACCATAGTTTGTTGGAAATATGAAATGTTTGGCCTTGTTGTTTTGGAACTTTATAGAGGCCCACCATTAAGGGACTTCAGACTTTTAAAGCATTAAAACTTTTAAAGAAGACTTTTTAAAAAGATTCATTTATTGACTTTATGTACATTGGTACTTTGTCTGCATGTATGTCTAATGTGAGTATTGGGTCTCCTGGAACTGGAGTTACAGACAATTGTGAGCTGCCACACAGGTGCTAGAAAGTGAATTTGAGTCTTTTGGAAGATCAGTCAGTGCTCTTAACTGCTGAGCCATCTCCCCAGCCCCTGAAAGAGACTTTAAAAGTGTTTTAATGTTATGGATTAGGAAGGCTCAGAGTTTAGCAACGCCTGCTCTTTCAAAAGACTGGTGTTTGATTCCCAGCAGATATATGGAGACTCACAACTATTTTTAACTACAGTCTCAGGGATTCTGTGCCTTTTTCTGGCTTCCTTGAGCAATGTATACATATAGTGAACAGACATGCATGTAGGCAACATATCCATAGGCATAATATAAAAAAACCCACAAATAATAACATAACAAAACCTTTTAAAAAGTATATCATATTTAAAAATAAATAGCACAAATTTAGAGGCAAGGTATATAAGGTTATTGCTTAAAGTGGTGTGGTTTTCTGTCAAGTTGAGAAGAGAGATATGATTGTTAAAATTATGAACCTGACCTGATCTAGAATCAATAAGGGAAAGGACCCCCCTCCTCCATGAAGGACTGTTTAAACCAGGTTGGTCCGGAAGTATACCAATGAGGGATTTTTGTATTTGGTTTAATTGACATGGAAAGATCTATTCCCAATGTGGGCATCACTGTTTCATACCTGGACCCTAGACTCAGTGAAATGGAGACAGTGAGATGGATAAGCACACACATTCTTAACTTTTTGTTTTTGATAGAGCCTCTTAATTATTAACACTCAAAAGTTAAGTTTAATGAGAGGCTAAAAGATAGGTTTCACCTTCACCCTCTTATCTGTTTTTTCCAGAGAAGAAATGAAGTGGCTCAGTAATTAAGAGTGTTGGTTCCTGAAGACTTAGGTTTAATTCTCAGAACCAACATGATAGCTTAACAACTCTCTGAAACTCCCTCTCCAGAAAATCTGAAGCCGTATTCAGACCTCCTTGAGCACTGCACAGACATATATGTGGGCAAACCCCAGTTACGTACAATAAAATAAAATAGTAAAATTAAATTAAACATTACATTTAAAAAATTGGTTAAAAAGGGAATAAAAAAAGGAAAGAATAAAAGAAGTTTCTTTGATGAGAGGTGAGGGCCAATCAAAATGTAGAGTTGTATCCAGCCCCAATGGATACATACATATACAATATAACTCGTTTGTTTGAAGCTTAGGGAAGATCACAGAGCAATAGGCAGAAAGATTATAAAGCCAGAGAATCAGGAAGTTTGCTGTGAGGTGAGTAATCTAGTGAAGTTGGAAGCCTCGCCAACATCACTGCCTTAACATGACTTGAGCAAGGACATCAAAATGCTAGATCTGGTGGGGAAAGCCATTGATGATCCAACCCCATACAAAAATCTACAGGAAACCAAAGAATATTGAGAATGAAACAAATGGTCTTACCCAGGGAAGAACATTCCAATTGGTTATTCAATACCAAATGGCTAGTCCTGAAAACATACATATGTGCAGCATTATAAAAATGTAAAAGCAGGTCATGAATTTAAAAGAGAAAAAAGGGTACATATGAGAAAGTTTAGGGGGAGAAGTAATAATCTTAAAAGTAAAATATATAATCAAAAAAGAATATCAGATAGGATATATGTACACAATAGAATATCGCTCAGCTAGATAAGTAGGAAATCTTCTCATTAGTAGCAGCATGTGTGAGTCAATAAGATGTTAATGACAAGGAAAATTAACAATGCACAGGCAGGCAAAAACTGCATCATTTCACTTATATGTGAAATGAAAAGAAAACAAAAAAGTAAAAGTCAGTGTAGAATGGTGGGTAGATGAGGTTGGAGAGATCAGGTGGTGGAGTAGACTGGGATGTTGTTGCTTAACAACTACACATCTGTTCCTTGTTCAGTCATCTTCAAAGAAGCATCTCCCTAAAAGCATCAGCAGACAAATACAGAGATACACAGCCAGCCATTATGCAGAGAGTGAAAGACCTTGGATATTCAGCACTAAATTCAATATTTTCATCAAATCCCTCCCCTCAGAGCTCAGGGAACTCCAGGGAGGAAGAGGCAGAAAAATTCTAAGAATGGGAGGAGATGGAGGACACCAGGAGAAGAAAGCACTCGAAAACAACTGAGCATAACTCATCTAAACTCAGAGACGGGTGCAGCAAACATGTGTCTACACCAGGTCCTCTGCATATATTGTACAGCTTTCAGTTTTGTATTTTTATGGGACTGCCAAGTGTGTGAAAGAATGGGTTTCTGATTCCTGTGCTGTCTTCAGGTCTCTTTTCCTTCTGTTGGTTTGCTTGTCCACCTCCAATGTGATGGTTTTTGTCTTATTTTACCTTACTGTTCTGCCCAGTCTTGACGACCCCCAGAAAGATCCCCAGAATGACATTAACTCTGAGATGCAATTACAAAGGTTTATTTAGCTGCAGCTGAGCCCCAGCTCTTGACTGTCACACAGCAGTGCCAGTGGAGAAGGGCCCCTCCCTTATGCAAGGCAAGCCTTTTATTTTTCCATTTTTTTAATATGAATAAAGTCTCATATTTTATCCATGTATCCCTTTGTTCAAACTCCCTTCCCCCTCCCACTCCTCCCAGTCACTCTCTCTTCTCCCTATCTCCTTATCTCCTCCCTAGCAAGGACCCAAGGTGGCTTAGTTCAGCATCCACTCCAGGTAGATCTGCTTTGCTCATCCCAACATCAAGACTAGGTCAGGTATTCCTCTGGAGAGAATGGTCTCCAGGGTGCTTCAGATCCCAAGCTGTTCAGTAGTTGTGGTTTGCAGCTTAGGAATGCTTAGCTTTTTGTTTATAGTCCACTAATGAGTGAGTACATCCCCTGCTTATCTTTCTGGGTTTGTGATCCCTCAAAGCAGTGACCATAGGATGCCATTATCAGGCTGGGAAGTGTGAGGATACTTTCAATTGGCTAGAGCAATTTTTCTCTAACTATCATTATCTCCTGGAGGGAGATACTTTGCATTTGGGCAGGAATGTCTCCTGATTACCCAGGAATGTGCTTGACTTTGGGTTTTGGCCTTGTGGGTTTAGAAACCTCTCAGAATGGGGACCTAGAAACTTCTCAGTTCTTGGAATAGCTCCAGGCCCCAAAATGGAGGAACTTTGGTTTTCATACTTACTTTGTTATGTTTTGATTTTATTTCTTAGAAGCCTGTTGTTTTCTAAATAGAGATAGAAAGGGAATGCATCCGGATGGGGAGGGATGGGGAAGACCATAGACAGGAACTGGGAGGAGTTGAGAAAAACCATATTTAGAATATACTGTCTGAAAAAAGAATCTATGTTCAACTAAAACAGAGGAAAAGGCAAACAAGCAGAGCAAACCATGGGAAGGAAGCCTGTGAACAGTATAGTCTCTGCTTCAGTTGATGAGTAGAGTTCTTGATTTGGCCTCCCTTGGTGGTGGATTGTAACCTGTAATCCAGATAACATCCCCTCCCTCAAAATACAAAATTAGTCACAAATGAACAGTTCTAGTAATTTATTTTGAAGCCAGTGATACTATATTTTATTTGTAAAAAATATTAAGAAGAACATATTGACTGTTGCCACAATAAAAAAGATGATCAAATGTGATGTAATACACCTATAAGTAGATAGATGTAACCATTTTACAATGTGCATATAGTTCATAACATCATGTAATAATTGATAAATGTTTATCTGCAAATTTAAGTAAGAGAAGAAAAAAACCATTTGGATTAATTTTTGCACTTTAGAAGGCATCCATAATGTACTTTGTTAATTAAAATTGTCTTGAAATATCTATCAAAGAATATATTATTGCATGATGTTATAATTTCTATTATTGCTCTTAAATGTTTTACCTTCATATGGGCCAAAGAAATAATCTGCATTAAAATAAAGTAAAATAGGTATTATGCATTTTCACTATAATAGAAATCTCCATCATAGAATTTATTGAGTTAGAATAATCAAAATATAATTATTTGAAGTTAAAAATATTTAAAATAAATATCCTTTATAGCATATAGTTCCAAAATGCTAATGGAGCTCTTGGAACAAAGTGGAAAGAGTGAGAAGGTCTGTGTCTTTCCCTTCAACTGTTCACATGTGATAAAAATTACTAAGCTAAGTATAATTACTGGATAAAACATGGTTTTTTTCTTCTAAGTAGATAACACAATGTACTTAATATTAAAGTTTGTGTAAACTTAACCATATTCTTTACTTTTACTCCTGGTAAGTATACATGATTCCTAACATAATAGAAATATTTTTAAATGATAGGCATATTTAAAACTATTTGTCTAGTTTATTTTGGAAAAAAATTTATACTTTGCAATCAAATATAGAGATAGAATATTACAGATGCATCTGAATATTTTTGTTGCTTAAAGATTAGTAAACTACTACATAATGGACAGAAATAATAAAATCTCATATATTTTCATCTAGTCATTTGTTGTCATATATATGCTATAAATTTACATAGCATACTATGTTTATATTTATATGCAAAAGTTGAATATTAAATGCAATTTAGTAGGTAATATGCTATATGCTTTTAATTACATGGCATGCCTTTTAATTTTATGTAACAATTCAGAATCTATAAATGTTGAACAAACAATAGCATACAGCTAAATGCTATTTTAAAGTCAGTATCAGAAAATTATTTTCTATCTTTTATTAATACAGAGGAATATAAACATAAAGTTTAATTTTGTTTTCAAGTAAATGCTACATATGGGTATAATTGGTGACACAATTTAGACTTTCTTTAAATGAACAATTCTACCTGATGATTTTGTTCATTAATTTCAGTTGTAGTGAACTTTACCAATGGGATAAAATTATAATAGAATAATAAATCTTAGGTTAAAACATTGATATTTTCTCATGTAGTGTACTTACAAACATTTAGACATTGGTACACACACATACATTGTAAATCAACAACAATACTAATATTAAAATAAAGGATGGATGACTCTTAACATCTGATATTTATTTATAAGTATATTCCTTAAGATCCCATCTTAAAGCTGATACTGAATCATAAATCATATAACTTTGTGCTATGCAAAATATACAATTAGAAAATAAATATTTACAAAAAGATGCTATTGCAAAATAATTTTATTGGTATTTTAGATTACTTTCTTTGTTTGCAATTTGTTTTAGCCTGAAGCCATTTAGAGTTGTTGAATTTGTTTCAAGGGAAAAGAAATATGGGTTAACATTGCTCAATGTACTTATATGAAAATATTCTCTGTAACTCATTATCACAGACAATGAATATATACAGTGAGCTTATTTATAAATAATTTCAAAGAAGAAAATGACATAAATTTTTCTAAGCAAAGCAAACCATGACAGTCTATGGTTTTCGCTGGGAGGATTATCACTCTATGTGGCATATTTAATTAAAAATGTATATAAATATATAAGTTCATATGTAATTTATATATTTATGTAGTTATTTTTGCACCTATTTTATTTTTTACATATAATTTATACACACATATATTTATATATAATTTAAATGGCATAAAATAATTGAGCTAATAAGGTCATGAGGAGTACATTCATTCTACTGCCTTTTTTCCAAACCAGTATAATTCCTAAGAGCATTGTAAATATTTTTACTTATACCCATATATAAAGGTAGTTCTCACTCCTCATTAAAGAAGATTCTCTATGCAGCAGACTGATATCATAACAAAAAGCCACAACAAGTGACTAGTCAAAATGTAGAAGATAATTGATTATGGGCTGCTTTTTCTCTACCATGCAACTCCCACATCTAAGTCTCAGGGAACACTACAGAAGAGGGGGAGAAGGTTTACCAGATGATCAAAAAGTCTATTGTGAGATTGTGTCCCCTAGAAATAACAGTGAAGCTACATTCATGATACTGTAACAATATGGTGACCTAAACAAGACCCAGCAATGATAATCCCTATGTACATGTTTCAACAGAAGTGAGAAATTGCACCCATTATCCATTATTTCCAATCAACAGCTACTACCAGGAAAATTATTTTCCCCCAGAAATTATTCCTTAATTGGTTGTCCAATAAAAAGTAGACAGTCCTAAATTCATATACATACTTGTAACACTACATGGACTTAGCAGGTTGTATTTGCATATTTGTGCTTTTGTATATGAGCAACAATAATAATTAACTAAAAAGATGCCAAAAGTTTAAAAGGGAGCAAGGGATCAAGGAGAGACATGGAAATTGCTCAAGGGAGAAAAGAGAAAGGACAATGGATGTAATTGTATATTTTAGCTGATAAAATGTTTAAATGTATATATGCTGAAATTATTTTCTGTCTTGTTCTAAATTTCATGAATAAAACATGTATTTTCTGTTTCCATGGACTTAAGGACTTAAAGGTCTATTACCTATTGACAATAAAAATATTTATTTAAAAATGCAATACTTACTATCTATATGACAATGTTACAATGCAATTAATTATGTATAATTAGTTTGCAATATACTAATAAATTTTGTTAATTTTAAGGAAAACAAAAAAGCAGAATGGTTACTAACTATGAAAAGAAAAAAAAAATCTGATAGAATGAGAAAAAAACAAGGAGGAGGAAAATGGTAAGGGAGCCAAGAGAGGTAAGTATAATAGCAAATTATGTATGGAGATACTTTGATGATACCCATTACTTTGTATTTTAGCACAGAAACTTAGCAATAAAATAAAATAGCATAATTTTATTGTGCCATGAAAATGTAATCCTTTATAAATTTACTTTAAAGTAGTTTGTGTGTGTCTGTGTGTGTGTAGTTTAAAGTCCAGTTTTTTAGTATATGTGAATATATAAAATATATTTAATATGTACATATATAAATAACAAAACTATTTCCTCTAGAAGTTATGTCATCTTATCAGAATATAAAAATACACATACCATCTATTTTCTACTAGAATCTTGCTTGAGGTAGAATCAAAAGCACATGCACAATATTACCGTTTTCTTCTTCAAAAATTAGGTTGCACATGCTTGAAGAATTCTCTTACATCTTTATGTTTGACTTCTTTTATTATTATTAAGATGAATTTTATATTTTGTAGAAGTCTGTAACTCAAACCCAAATATATCTGTGTCTCTTATTTAGCTCCTTTGAGTGTGATTCTTAATAGTTCAACATTGTCTTATTTTTTTGGTTTGTGAGATAACCCAGAAATTACTATAGCAGTTCATGAGGTATAGATACATAGATACATTTGCCTTTCTCTTTTTCTTTCCTTTGCTTTTTTTGTGATGCTGTACCTAGGCAAATGATGTACAATCTTTTTCCTTATCCCCTCATCTTTAAAGCTATTTTAGGCACTGATGGTGGTTGGCATAGTTATGTTGAATTGCTAACAAGCCAGAAGTCTTTTGTCCTGCAAGAATGGAGTGATATTTGAACACAGGATACAATTGTTACTATAAAAAGAGAGAAATTGCTTCTCAGATACTCTTCATTAAATTGGAAAGCAGGTTGATTATTTTTAATACCACAGATGATTGACTGGAAGCAAGACCATGTTCCAGAACAAAAGCGTTAATGCTAGAAACAGCCTATTTTCTGTGCTTTGGCAACCGACTAAAGACCTACTTGGAAGATCACAAAAAAGCAGTGAAAAGCACCCATTTTAACTAACATTTTTATTCCAAGCTACAGCCCATTACTTTGAAAAATAATTTGTATTAAAATAGATATGCTATAATTATGCAAGAACTATATTTATATTTCATTTCTCATTTATTTTTTGTGTCCCATTGTTTTCATATGAATATGTAGCTAGATTCTTTATATGCCTTTTAAAAACTTTATTATTAAAAAAGAACATTATTATTAATTATTATTGTATGTGTATGAACATGTGCCATGGTGAGCTTGTGGAGGTCAGGGAACAACTTTGTGCTTGGTCCTGCCCTTCCATCTTTACTTCAGTTCTAGAACCAGACTTCTGCTCATGTTATAGGTGTTTATCTCTCCTTTTGTCTGGAGTCATGATCAACCGGCTTCCTGCTCTTGCAACCTATTGTCATGTTTTCCCCACCATAATGGTCTCAATTCCTCTAGAACCATAAACTATAACAAATATTTTTTTCCTTAAGTTACTTCTGGCCATGGTATTTTGTTACAGCAACACAAAAGTAACTAATACATACTTAAAGCTACAATCAGAGTACAGGTATAAGCCCAGTTTAGTAGCTTTAATAGTAAAATATTTGTGCTATTGGTACAAGATTAAAAAGAAAAATTTTGCCATGAGATTCTAGTTACCATTTGGTGAAGGAAAAATTATATTAGAGAATAGCACACACACACACACACACACACACACACAGAAAGAGAGAGAGAGAGAGAGAGAGAGAGAGAGAGAGAGAGAGAGAGACAGAGAGAGACAGAGACAGAGACAGAGAGACAGAGACAGAGAGACAGAAAGAAAGAATAAAGGTCAGTGAGGCAATAAACCCTGGAAGCCTGCCTCCAGTAATACATTTCTTCCAGCCAGTGTCTACCTCCAATCTCCTGATAATGCCACAAACAGTGCTACCAACTTCTGACCGTATGTTCAAATATGTATACCTACAGGGGACATTCTTTACTCAAACCACCATAATTGTGTCTTTGCCATGAGAAGCATTTTAGACTGTGGAATCCCTTTTGAGTGGTTGTATAATGGGGTGAAGAGAAGATAAAAGCCTTTGTTTTCATCAGGAAGATATTGAACAGGGTTGGGGATTTGTACACTGAGTGGTCACTGTGGATGAGTCTTAAAGACCTGAAGTTCTATTCTCAAACAAACAGAAATTATTAATGCAATAGAAGCAGTAGTCAGGAATTCTATGGAAATACACAGAAGGGATTCTGAATGCAGGCAGGATATTCTAGGAAAGGTTTCTAAGTAGAAATGAGCTCATGAAAGAAGGGCATGTATTGCATAAACTCTAGTTAGCATATAATGAAAACCTAGAGCCAGATATTGGACAAAAACTGATATATCAGAAAGAAAAAACAGACTACAGTCAATTCTCCCTTATCCAACTTCTCGGGCTAAATAGAGTAAATGCTGTCTTCAAGGGTCCTCAGTCGGACTGGTTGCTTTTACAGAATGCATTAATCTCTGCCTCTTCTTGCCTTTCCTGCCCACATGTTTCATTTCCAGGTCCAACTCTGTATCATAATCCTTGAGGTAGGATTAAAGATGTGAGCTTTTAGGTTTTTTAGTGCTTGGCTGTTAAGTCTTGAATCTACAGAAAACCAGAAAAATCTCAGTCTCCTGAGTGATAAGATTAAAGTGATAAGTCACCATTTTGTCTTCCCAAGTGGTGAGGTTAAAGGCATAAATCAGCAATCTCTATCTGACCTTCATGACTTGACTATGGGTGATTCTGTTCTCTGATATTCCAAGCTGATTTTATTAAATATACAATATGTCACCACAGACATGGCTTTGTCTGCAATGTCAGAGTCACATACTTAAAAACTGAAGCCTGTGTTGTAAGAAAGAGTAGTGAGAAAACCTAAACAGTTCAGTCAAAAACCAACACTGAAATTAAAGAGATATTTGGCTAAGGTAGTCAGAAGAAAAGTAGATTGTAAGGAATGAAATTGATCAGGAATCTGTTGCCAGCTAAGTATTATGTACTAAGACAATAGAATATTGCTGAATATTAAGTGATAAGTGACGGTTCTTTTTAAATTTAAAATAATTTTGGCATGATATATGACACTCATTTCTTATTTAGAAAAATCAAGGGCACAGATTGTGAATAGACCTTCTATGTTATACTCATTTATGTAGAAAATGATAAGGATGGACACCAGCACAGTTGCAGTATGCCATAGTAGGTAAGTAGAGGAAGCAGGATCATGGGGAAGTGAAGTAAAAAATGTACATTACTTACTATGTTTCTGAGGAGTATTGTAATTTTCTATAGTACTGCAGGAGCTCAGTAGGCAGATGGATAAATGACCAAATGCAGAAATTAAACATTTAGTATTGAAGAGAAATGAATAAGACATTGAATTATGAAGAAAGCTTTTTAATAAAGACATGTAAAGGCCATTACTAAATGAAAGAAGGCATTGTGTAAAGAGAAGCATACTTGCTGTATGATTCCACCTATGAGATACTCTGGAAAATGCAAAGTGACCAGCAAAGATTAATGATTATTGAGTGACAGAAAGGAAATAATGGTAGATATGAATAGGTGAAAAGAGTGTATCTATTTGCTATGATAGATACATACCCAAATTCACAAAAATATACATAACAGAATGAACTCTCAAAGGGATAACAGACTTTGAATGATGGTACATGGATATGGGTTTATCAGCTGCAAAATGTGTACCATTGTGGCATGTGGACTCATTAATAAGGCAGTTTATTTGAAACTGTGTGGGGTGAGGAGTATGTAGGACTTTGTACTTCTCAGTCAGATTCGTGTTGAACCAGAAACTGCGATCAAAATACATTACAAAAAGCATAAGACCATTTAACAAAAACACCTATCAATAGTAGGCATGGGAATCCCTCTTTGAGCTTTTGGTTAGAGTCATCCAAAACACTCCCCAAACATCACAGGCTTTGGATTTCCCTATAAGGTGGAAGACAAGTTTCTATTGATGAAAACACCAAACATTCTAGCACAGGATCAAAATGTTCCTGAGCTGGAAGTGGACTCTGAATGCCTCTTTTCTGATTCCTAGCTCCCATGGAACCACAACACATCATGAAAGTTTCTAAAGGATAGAGGCAGCCAAAAACTCTGCCCAGAAATGATGCCCAAGAACCACAACAATGACCAGCTTGTCACAATAACTCTTGGTGGTAGCCAACAGATGTCTAATGGTACTCAAAACACATTCAATAAGAGAGAAAACATGCTCAGTACTTGCAAGCTAGCCAATTACCCAGTACTCATAAAGTCATGAATTTTGAAGTAATATAACCACAACTTAACTAAACCAGAATAATCCATAGGTATATTTTAAACATTTGTCCTTATACCGGGCAATTTATGTAGTCTTCAGTTCTCCTCTAGGAAACTACTATTTACAAGAGAAAGAGATCACTTCAGAAAGCCACAACCAATCAAATAGCAGAGTTGTGGAGCCCTGTTTTAATGAATACATCTACAAAACAACTCCTGAACCTAGGCTCAAGAATGATTGTGGAAGAAAGGTGGAAAGATTGTAACTCCAGAGGGCCTTAGATTTTGCTGGAAGATGGTGTTTTTAGTAACATCATCCAGGAAAATCTTACCAATATGACAGTCTAAATATGAACTGAATAATGAAAACAATAATAGTCATGCTAAAGTGGGTAGTAGGCCTCTACCCTACACAAAGAACAACAGGCAATTAAGGAAGAGTACATGAATTAAGTTGGTTTATCTCAGGTATGCCATCTGAAGGATAGAATTCTGATTGATGCAAAAGGCTTGATTACATAATGAATAACATTTTGTTTTTGTTTTTGTTTTTTAAATTATATCTGGAGAAGAATAACTTTTTAAAATGTTTTCTTTTGTTTTTGTCTCAGAATTATATATTGAGCAGCTGTATTACCCATCTCAAAGATATGCAATTTAACAACAAACTGACAATCATTCTGCAAACCTCCACTAATTAGAGGAAATGATCACTATAAATATAGGCACACACAAAGCATCAGAAGAAATAACTTGTACTCCCTGAATATAAACAATAACTTTGAGTGAACATCAAAAGCATTCATCACTGAACAGTAAATCTACCATGATACCCAGAGACAAAATTGAGAGAGCAATTACTATGTTAATTATATGTAAAGTATTTAAGAAAGCTTTGTCATTTTAAGTTATTTTACCACTCTCTTGAGATACTTTGTTAAATTCCTTCTTAATCTCACAGCAATACACGAAATCACAAGTGTCAAATGAATTGAGGTTCACTCTTCCTCTTGCTGCATTTCCAATTCATTCTACAGCACAAGTGCATGCTTAAAATTTTAAACCCCTCTTTTTTCTTTACCCTTAGGAGAAAGTTCTTCATGAAATTTTAAATAAAGATTTTGAATAATTGAGGTGAAACAAAAGGCTTAAGCATATGGCTCTCACTTATAGTCTCCACACTGAATGCAGACTAAGAAGATTTTTGTCTTGTTTCTTTCTTTCCCAGTTTTTTTAATCATTCAATTGTGATTCATTAATTGCCATGGTCTGAGGTAGAGCTTGAGCATTGGGGCTTATCATTTGTGTTGATCCTTGCCAAGGTCTTGTTTGCTTGTTCATGGGACCTTACAATTACAGAAAATGATCCCAAAGTAAGGTAGTATAAATCCAACATATAGAAAAACACTCTTGTTAAAATTGTTAAAATAAAATTATTTATTTTTATTTTGTGAATGTTTGTGATTTTTTTTTCTGCATGTATGTCTGTGTGAGGCTGTTAGGCTCCTTATAACTGGAGTTACAGACAGTTGGGTGCTGGGAATTGAACCTGGGTCCTTTGGAAAAGCAGTTGGTGTGTCTCTCCAGGACCCAGAAAAAAAAAACAAAACAAAAACAAAACAAAAACACTTTTTATCCATTCTAAAATCCTCTGTTACATTGTACTTTGGGTTACATGGTTCCCAACTGGACAAAGTTTGGGAAACTTACTTAATTTTAGGGTAACTCTATATAGTTAGAATGCATGGACCACAACTGTGAGGCTAAATCACTGATAAATACAGTTTATTAATTTTGCTATCATGGTAGAGCAACAGATTTCAGAAGTATTGTTACGAGTCACCATGCTGATGTAGTTGGGAGCATGAAAAGAAGTAAGTTCAACGTGCATATCCAAATATGGACATGATGCCATAGAAGAATATAGTTAAAAGTAATCACCATTTAGATTTTAAATGTTATACAAGTAGTATACATAAGTAATGTTTACACTACTACAATATATGTTATAAATACCCTATTATGAATTAAAGGGGATATATGATGTATTATTGAGTATTTTGATCTAGGGCCTTAAAGGGCTTTTCATAATCACTTCATCCGAAGACAGGGAGAATGGAATATTTTCTTGAAGATATGTGCACCCAGGTATTAAGTCCCATTCATTTCTTAAGTACTGTGAAACTCTACCAGAAACAATCTTATTTATAAATGTCACTTGGATTGTAGAAGTGTTCAAATGATTCCTTGTTTTCTTTCTCTTGTTATCTGTTTTTTTTTTGTTGCTGTTATTTAATACACACTCTTCATTATTTCTTACCTTAGAAAATAGAATAAGCATTTAATCTATTTCCTGATCCAGATGACCAGCCCCATGTGACAAAAGTGCTTTCCTAATTCCATTTCACTAACAATAGCCAATATATTCACACAATATAGTTGATGAGTGTTTGAGTTGACCAATATTTTTACTTGCTGAAAAGGGACCTTGATTAAGAATATACAGGGATAGAAAATGTGACTTCTTTATTCATAATACAAAAGAAAATTATAATTATATCTTTATATGATTATACATTATATATATATACACACCCTATATATTTTTCTTTGTTCTGTATTTTTATTTTGCCTGCATACCTGGGGGATCTCTGAAAAATGTTAGAGAATCAAATTCATGTTGATCAGCTAAGTTTAGAAATGATTAGAATTCATAATACTCAATACTTTCCAACTCAAAATTCATAATATTCAAAGCTGTAGTAAAGAGTTTCTGGCCTGGACTAGCCTTGAGACCTAGACCACTTGTCTCAAATAGACCACTCACAGCTGTTTGGTCCCAAATAATCACCCAAAGTCTTATATTAGTTATATGCTGGTTGGCCTATGACTCAGGCATATTGCTTGCTAGCTCTTAGAATTCAATTCAACCCATTATTCTTACCTTGTTTAGCCATGTAGTTTGGTACCTTTTCTCAGAGCAGCATTCTGCTCTCCTTTCCTCTACATCTGCTGGAATCTCTCCTCTGTTCTTTCTCTTCCCAAACTTTTTTTTTTTAAAAAGATTTATTTATTTATTACATGTACAGTATACAGAAGAGGGCACCAGATGCCATTATAGATGGTTGTGAGCCACCATGTGGTTGCTGGGAATTGAACTCAGGACCTCTGGAAGAAGAGTAAGTTCTTAACCTCTGAGCCATCTCTCCACCCTCCTCCACAATTTTTCTTAGCCTGGTTGCCATGCCCATACTTCCTGTCTGTCTCCTGGCTAATTAGAATTATATCCAACCAGTAGAAGGAACAAATATCTACTATGTACAAGAAATCCCACAGCACAAAGTTTTCCAACTTCAAAACTGAGGAATACAGAAATGAGTTATCATAAATTTTAAGAAGATAAGTGACTGCATATTTATTCATTTTAATGAAAAATATTGACCCAAGGAAAATATTTTTATGTAAGACATAGAAAAATACTGAATTATACTAACCTAGATTCTTGATCATAAATGACAAGACCAGTTCTAATAATTATCAAGATGTATCATAAGTCACACCCCTACATTATCACTATGGCACTGTATTTTCTTTGTCTTTTCTCATCTGTTACTGACAAAAGTTTATTTATTAATTTATTTTTATTTATTTTGGATCTTTGCAGTAATATTGCTCTTTTTTTTTCCCAGAAAACACCACCGGTGAAGTCATTTGAAACTTAGGCAAGTAGAGTGGTTCATCAGAGCTTCAATAACAACAACAGGTTCTATTCCATACTTGAGAAAATATGCATAGAATTGTGGATTTGTGAAAGGATCCACAGCAGAAACTCTGCAGGCAGAAATTCACATCCGTAGGCAGCTGCACTGCATGCCTTCCCACAGATCCAGCTAAATGCGGTACACTGAAAAGGGTTCACTCCAAGAGTCCAAAGCTATTAGATTTTTCATGTAAAGTCCATTGTGAGCAAATGCTAGAGGGACTTAGATATTCCTTGTAGGGAAGGACTAAGGCTAGGGTATATATTGCTTCCTAAATTGGCAAGTTTTCTGGGATAAGTAAGACAACAAAACAACATAGCAGTTCTCATCTATGTAATGATTAACACAAAGCAGGCATTTTTAGTAGATATTGAACCCATCAAGTGTGTAAATAGACATTTCCAGTTTTTAAATGAGGAAACTGAAATAGAGAGGTTAAGTAAGCTGTACAATGTCATACAACTAAGATACATAGGAGACAAAATTCATAGATAATTTTTCTAGTTCCAAATCCTGTTCTTACAGCCCCTTTGTTACTTCTTTATGTCCGGTTTCACCTCACAGATCACCTTGCCATTCATTAGTTGTGTCACATTGAATAAGAGACTTAACACTTTTTCAATTTCTCCTCTGAATAATTAATATCCACCCAACATCAGGGGGTTATTGTGAATATTAAAAGGAGTTAACAAATGTCACAGTGCTCTATCAATGGGAAATGCCATATAAATGTGAACTATTTTATAGTCACTATTACTGGCAATGGTAATTGTTTTCATAATTGAACTCATTTTGCAGTAACATATAGAGAAGTTTCTCAAGCTAGGTTTCTATATGTGGTCCACAGAGCTACAGTTTTAGCAACTCCTGGGAATGTGATAGACATACAAATGCCCAGGTATGAGTCCATGCCTATTGAATTAAAGTATATATAATATATATACCAATTACATAATCTATGTATTTATGTATCTCTATACTTCTATATCTGTTATCTATTATCTATCTATCTATCTATCATCTAACTGTATCTATGTATATATCTGTGTATTTATTGTCTATTTATCTATCATGTATGTATGAATGCATGTGCATCTATTTATGTATGTATGCATCTATGTATATATCTATCATTTATCTTTGTGTATGTATGTTAAATTAGTTAAATTTGAGATTTCCTTAGAAAAAGGGCACAAAGACAGTCTAAATCAAAGCTTAGAATGTTTAGACATTTGCTAGTTTTCTGTTTTATGCATGTGGTGCATAATGTCAGACATACCTAAATTCAAACATTAAAACTGGTATACTCATCTTTCCCATAAAGATTCTGAATAACCACATTTATTCCAAGGGCTATAAATATTGAAAGAGAAAATGACAGCTTATGGATACAGACAGATACTTTCTTGGCATGATTTCCAAGTGACTCTCTCAATTCTATTCTCTTCACTTGCCTGTTCATATGATTTTCTCATTGAAAGTGTCTTCTTGAAGGAGGATAAGACCATGAATCATGTATGAATCAGACTTGGCAGAGGATACAGTGGGCATGGATCACAGGGTTCAGAGATCCAGGTTCTAAATGGGGGCTACACAAAGGAGAGCAACTGATGAAAAATTTCTTGGATCACAACAGCAGTTTTTAAGAATTCTAAAGAATAAAAAGAATAACAATTCTCTTTGTGAGGGCATTGAGCTTGAGGAAACGAATAAAAAATGGTAAAACTTAGCAATGGATGTTTGAAGATTGAAAATGAGAATTATGGAAATGAGAAAAACTAATGATAATAATTAATATTTGAAATTATTTTCTTAAAGTGATTTTAGATGCAAAAACAGCAGGAAATTTTTAGAGACAACTGAGGAATAATATATTATTTTAAGCAAAAAGACAAGATAAGAATGTAATAAAATTGAAAGCTAATGAGATAATCTCAAATGTAACTCCTTCTTAAGCAATGCTTTCTGTAATAGCAGGCACATGAAACAGAAAGCTCTGTGATGTGTTTCATAGTGTAAGAGACTCAGAGTCAGTAGCAAGGTTAGGGTGCCTAAAGGATCTCATACACTGGGCTTAGAAACATCTAAACTAAAATTTAGCGCTTCAAAATATTTAAGTACTTTTCCCAGCAACATAGTAAAACACACTGGAAAATATTTCAGGACATAAACTAGAGGCTAAAATAAATGAAGTGAAATTTTCACTAATAACTTGTTTGAAGAGTTGATTGCATAAGAGCTACCAAGCACTATGTTATGGAATAGAAATGATCACTATGCATATAAGATTATATAAGCATATACATTTAGAAGGATTTAAAAAATTTAAAATAATATGTACTAAAGATGAAGTGATGGGTTAGTGGTAAAGAGCCCTCAGTTCTCTTGCAAAGAAACTGGGTCCGATTTCCAGCACGCAAAGTAATCTATAATTCCAGTTCCAATGGATTTGATGCCCTTTTTTGACTTCCTCAGGTGACAAGTACAAGTGAACATGTATACCTGCTGGCAAAGCTTCTATGCATATATAAATTTAAAATAAATTAAAATAAAATAAAAATTCTTATCTTCATGAGATGTGAAGATAATGAAAATAAAAATATAATACTATATAATACATATTACATAAATTAATTAATTTATTTTTTGTAAAGCTGGGAAAAGAAACCTTAAATCTGAATAATTTTATGAGAAAATAGACATTTATTAATAGCTGTTCACATAAGTAGAATATCCTCATAAATTTCTTTGGTAGAATTTATTAAAACAAAATAATTTTACTCATAACTAAATAATCATACTTCAAAAAATTTTTATATTATGCACATATATTTTTTTTATAAATCTAAAAACATTTTAGTCTACTGATATTCACACTTGGTAATAAGAAAATAGACATTATTAGGAGAACTAAAAATTTATGATTGAATAAAACACTAGATTATCCCATGATGTGACAATTAATCATGAATGCCAATTTGAGCACACAGAATTACTATGGAAAATACTTCTGGGCATGTTGATGAGGATATTTCCAGAAATCTTTAGCTGAGCAGGGAAGATCTTGACTGTGCGTGAAATCATCTTATGGGTTGTAGTCTAGACTTAATACTAAATAATAAAGACAGTAAAGTCAACATAAACATTCACCTCTCTGCTTCCTGATTGTGGACATGATGTGAGTAGCTGTCTCTCACCGCTGCCACCATGCCTTAAGAGACCAAAGGAAACCCTTTACTCCTTAATTTGCTTTTTATGGAGAAGTTTGAAAATCAATACAATTGGGGCCATCTGATCATAAGCCTCTGGTATTGCTTTGTGAGTGGAACACAGAAGAACTTGGATTTATAGAAAAAAGGGAATTCTCAGCAGGGGAACTACGAATGGCTGAAAGGCACCTGAAAAAGTGCTCTTCATCCTTAGCCATCAGAGAAATGCAAATCAAAACAACTTTGAGATACCACCTAACACCTGTTAGAGTGGCTAAGATAAAAGGTACAGATGACAGCCTATGCTGGAGAGAATGCGGTGCAAAGGGAACACTCCTCCATTGTTGGTGGGAGTGTAAGCTTGTTCAGCCACTTTGGAATACAATATGGAGGTTTCTCAGAAAATTGAGAATCAATCTCCCCAAGGACCCAGCAATACCACTTCTGGGTATATACCCTAAAGAGGCACATTCACACTCCAAAGGTA